>NWBR01000271.1:25436-94890 GCA_002914575.1 Entamoeba moshkovskii
ATATTAAATTGAATTATTAATTATGAGAGAATTATAATTAATTATAATTTTTTTTAGAAAGAAACAAAAGGGAGTCTAAAAATAATAAATTAATCAGAACAACAAATTAACTTTGAAACAATCGTTGACGCTTTTAATTGGATTCAATTGAATGTGACTGCGAATTAATTTTGTCCACAAATATATTAAAATCTTCTTGTAAATCATTTGGATAATTATTAAATTGAACATTTATAATTTTCAACTCCAATGAATTAATTTTTTTATTGATTCGATCTAAATTATAGTTTAAATACCACTCAAAATTAAAACCATTTTCATCATATGACGTTTCTCCTTTAATGTGCTTTACAACTACTTCTTGTGGTTCGATTGTAATATCAATATTCCACCCGGTATACCCATCATGGTATCGATGTTTTGTTCTAAACGGAAGTAAATATTCAACTGCAGCGGCAAATAGTGCTTGGGTGAAGGTTTTCATAACGGATAACGTTAGACAATCTTCGGGAAAAACTAATGGTAATAACCTTTTAAAACAAGTACCAATATCACCATCTGTTTTCATTCGGATGTAAGAGAAAGTATCATCAAATATTTGTTCGAAATAATCTTTCATATCATCCCCATCTAACATCTCAATTAATTTCGCTAAAACATCCCTCACTGTAAGTTCTGCGGAATATTGCCCATCCTCATACTTTTTGAAGACTTCGGCCCCTTTTAAAACAACAATTGTTGAGTCCTTGATGGTAATCTTCGTTGATAGCCTTGGCACGTCTATGGCAATAGAGGTTTGTGCCATGGGCTTCCCGTGAAGCATTTTCACTTTTTTATAAGTGTCATCGAACGTGACCTCAGGTCTTTCGATAATAGCAGATTCAACTCTGCCATAATCCTCCAATTTCTTTTTTGGTTTTGAAATACACATTGCAATTAGGGCGATACCACAAATTGCAAAAAAGAGAATTGGCCAAACAAACAGATGTACCATGACCACTTCCATTATTTTTTGATCTTTTCCTTTCGTTTTTTCTTTTCGGAATAATTTTTTTTTTCATTTTCCATTCTTATTTTTATCAAATCTAAATTATTCTTTTTCTATTTTTCGAGAAGTGAGTACTTTTTCTCTTTTGTGGAATGTGGTGATTTGCCTCCTTTTTTTATAAAGCATTCTTAAAAATAGCTTATTTTGTTTCTCTAATAACAATTTTTCAAAAATTTATGTTATTTCCAAGACGAAAAGAATCAGGAACTAAGAATAAATAAAACGGAGATCAGGAAGATGGAACATCACAGCCCAATTCAACAAGCACTTAACTCATCGAAAGGTAGAATAGTCGAAAGTTTTTCAATTTGGGGGTTGCCATCGAAATTTCGTGGTCACAAACCATTTAGCTATTTTAGAAAAGTTCAAACATTTCCATCACAATTGTTGTTCCATTATCCTAAAAACATTGGTATTAACGAGAAAATCAATGAATTTATTATTCCAAAAGGTGTCGAATTGAAAGTTGCTGAAAATATTAATTTTATTTTAAATGCCCCATTATCAATTCATATCACTTTCATTCCCAACGATAACCCAATGTTTTGTGTGTGTATTACCCGAAGAGAGTTATTACAGTTCCCAAGCGATTTAATCGAAGAAACAAGTATGTCAACAATTTACTCAAGCCAACCACTCGAAACAACTCGTGTCTATTGTATAATGACTCATTGCCCAGATATCTCAGTATTATCTCCAATCATTAAGGATATATTTGCTTCTGATTTCTGTTTAAAAGAGCAATGGCTCAAACAGTTTTATTTGAAATCGATTCCGCCAATTCCTTCTTTCAAATATCAATCATCTTCTGAACGCCTTATTCCTTTATTGGATTCTTTAAATAATTTACAAACAACAAAACTTCCCATTGAATTGATTGCCGAACACGCCATCATTCGGCTGTTCGCAGTTACAAAAATTGCAGGTATTTTATCAATGATTTCAAGTCTTTTACTGAATGTGTCTGTGTTTTTAATTGGTAAAAATGTTTCACTTGTTACTGATTGTGTTTTGGCACTTCTTCCATTGATCCAACCCTTCGAATGGGAAGGTGTTGTTCTCCCATACGTTCCATCTCATTTATATGAATTCCTTGAATCTCCAATTCCAAGTATTTATGGTACTGAATTTCCTTCACAAAAAGTCAACGTTTCAGCTTTTGTTGCCCCAGTGGAACCACTCGGCATAATGGAAAGCATTGAAAAAACATTTGTGAACAACGAAAAAGTTCCGCTTCCAATCCCCTATTTTGAAGATATTTTTATTCATTTAAAGAATATATGTGATGAGTATTTGGCAAAAGTGTTGGGTTTAAATAGTTATGAAGAAAGGATTGGGGCAATTGTCAAGTCTGGAAAATCAACTGAATTTGCCCAAAAGATATTGAAATGTTTTAATGATCATTTCTATAGTAAAATTATTGGTCGAATTACATTGTTTTGTAAACAGAATGGTCCAATTGAATTAAAACAATTCCAAGAAACATTCCCATTATCCATAAGTGACAATACAAGGCAATGGTATTCCGAATTTATAATATCTCAACACTTTTCTTCATGGTGGTTCAAAAATGATATGAATAACCTTCACAAATAATCATTTAAATATTTTTGTGGAAATAATATTAACTCGATAATTCAGTTATTAATTCACAACATTCTTCTCCATTTTCTGTTTCGATTAGTGATGACAAATAATCCAATATCTTTTGTTTTAAACCTTCTGAAAATTCTTTCTTGCTTTTATAACGTTTGAGGAAACCAATAAGACTTTTTTGAAGTGGTTGGATTGAATTCAAATTCTGAAATAGGATGTCAATCCACCCTAAATCATCAATAAGTTCAATGGCAGTTGTCTCGATTGCTTTTGAAAAGAAATTAAGTATTTCTTTCTGATTTTCAATGTTGGTTGAATCAACCAATTCGAAAACGGTATTTAATAAAACAACATTTTCATGTAATGGTGTGGGCAATAAAAGAACACAAAATCGAATGAGAACCAATTGTGGGATTGAATTTGCCCTAAGCAAAGAGAAAAGTGAATCTATGTCAAGTGTTTGAATCCAATCATCACGAATATTAAAGTTATACTTTATAAATAACTCAATGATCTCTCTTACAAGGTAGCCTTTCACAATGGATTTAAACAATATTTCACAACAATACACCTTTTCTTCTTCGAAACAAACAAGTTCTGCAGGCTTTAATTTTATAATGGAGGTGAGGTAATTTTTAATGACATCTACTGTTGCATAGAAATTTTTTTCATTTAAAAAGTGGGACAACCCTTTGGCGATTCCTTGTCTTGGTACCTCACTTGTTGCGGCTATGCACAGCCATATTTCACTTCTCGTGTCATTTCTTTGGATAATACTCTCAAATGAGGTGTATTCATCTTTGGACATAAAAGCGAGAATGACTCTATATGCGGCATCAACAACACTTCTATCTTCAATTTCTTTTTTTATAAGAATTTCGGAGGTGTAACGAACGATATTTAAATGTCGAAGAACATTGTACAGATCTCGATCAGTGGCACAATTTGTCAATATATTGAATATGAACTGATATTTATATGTTGGAATTGGAATTTGGGTTTGTTCCATCAAAACGATAATGCTGTGCAGGGCATTACTACTTTTTATACATTCAATCCCCCTATAATCAGTTGATAAAAATTCAAAAAATGTCAAAATGAATGATATCAAGTAAATTTCACGAGTTTGAGAGGTAAACGACGATATTTGATTGCAGACATTTGGAGTTAATATTTGATTGCAACATTTTTCCAATTTCTCTTTAAGGGAAGCAGGAAACAACCCTGAGAAATAAAGAGATACCAATTTAGTGAATATTCCAATGACATAAGACTTTGTTTTATCGTTTGTTGGCAATATTCTAATTAGACTATCAATGTGGTCCATGGCATCCTCTCCCATCATAAATAAGTTATAATAAACAGCAAAAATCATTTCACTCTTCTGTTTTGAAGAAAGTAATTTTCCAACCAATGGCTCTAATGTTAGGTCTTGTGGAATTGGGATTGAATGAGACATGAAATTATATAATATTTGAACAGAATCGATGTATTGTGGAAGAATAAATTGAACGATAAAAGGAAGAATTAATTCAGGTTTAGTAATTGCATATTTCGTAACCAAACTAATTACACGTAAAGAAGGAGAAATAATTTCTGGTTGGGTTTGTTCTGCTAAAAATAAGAGAAAACTATCATAAAATGATGTGGAAATGAATGCGTCAGCGGTTTCTCTGTCTTTAATTAATAATTCGATTAACGAAATAGTTTCTTGTGGTAAAACAGATAAATAAGAAGGTACATTAGAAAAAATGCCCATTGCAACAATTTCATGAATAATATCATTAGTAGTTAGTAATTGTTTAAAACGAATCATTTTATTTTTTAAATCCGGAGATTGTAGGTCTTGCATTTCAGTGAATAAAATCATTGCATTTTGTAAGTTGTTCATCGAATTTCCTTTTTGAGTTCCTTTCTTTGTTTTTTTATTGAGGTTTATTTTTAAACTAAATTTAGTTAGAAACACTCAGTTAAATGATTCCTTCGAACATTGAGGAAAATGGTAATGTTGGTTGATCATTTTGGATTGGGAAGTTGAATGCATTTCCTTTGAATCCATACTTGGTTTTGTCGAAATTTTTTCCAAACATCATTTTAGAATCATCCTCAGCTTTTTTACTCCCACTATTCCCAAGTTCTTCGTGTGGGCCTTCCTTTAATTCTTCTTTTGGCTGTTCTTTTGAGCTTTCTTTTAGCTCTTGTCTAGTTTCAGATTTTTTATTCCCAAGTTTGTCTTCGAGTTCCCTTTTCCTTTTTATTAATTCTTGTTTCTTTGTTTCTAACTCTCGAATTTCATTTTGTAATTGTTCAATTTGGCCTAATTTAGCATTAACTCCTTCATTAATTTGATACTCCTCTGTTTTAATTTCTTCTAATTCCTTTGTTAACCCTTCGGCATCGATTTGATTCTCTTTTGGTTCATCTTTGGGGCTGTCCTCAAATGAAAAAGAATTCGAATTGCGGGATTTAACAACAGGGGTTGGGATTTTACTGACGACAACTGGAGCATCAAATGAAAATCCATCAAAATCAGATGTTTCCTTTTTATTAGTTTCTTGCCCTTTATTTTCGGCTGACTCATCAAAACTAAATTCCAATGGTTGAGTTTTTTGGCTTTTCAACTCAGTTGATTCAGTAGTCCCCTTTTCTTCATCTCCAAAACTAAAAGAATCACCAAAACTAAATGTTTCTTTTTTTTCACCTTCCTTCTTGTCCCTTAAAATTGAAGTTGGTATTTTATTTTCAATTGGTTGTTCAAATGAAAACAAGTCTTCTTCAACTTTTTTCTCTTCTTCAACTCGTTCTGTTTGGGTTTCTTTGACTTCTTTCTCAACACTTTCAATGCTTTCACTTTCATCTTCTTGTTTAACTACCTTTTTATGTTTCTTTTCTTCTCTTTTCAATCTTTCTTGTTCCTTTTTCTCTTCTCTTTTCTTTCGTTCTTCTTCCTTTTTCAATTCCTCCGCCCTTTTCTTTTCCTCTTTTTTCTTTTTCCTCTTCTCTTTGTTGTCTCTTTTTTTCTTCTTTTAATTCCTTGGCAGACTTTGATGCTTTTAATTCTTCCTTTTTGTCTTCAGAACTATGCTCTGTGCTTGTTTGTTCTTCTTTAATGACATTTTTCTTTGGAAGAGGAGGAGCGGCTTTTGTGGGTGGTTTTATTTCATCACCCTCTTTTGGAAAAGCGACGTTCTCCTGAACAACCGGTTTTTCAACAACAGGAGACCCGGAAGTATTTTTGATTGGATGATTAATCTCGACTTCTTGGATTGGATTTTGTTTAGGTTGAGGAGGATGATATTCGAATTGGCTAACATATTTAAAAAAATATGAAGGAACTGCTTTTGGTAAAGGAAACCCACCTTTTTGATTTTTCAATAAGGCTAATCCCAAAAGAAATTCATTTCTGTTAAGTTCATTAACTTCTGGTTTACAAACAATTTTCATAATGTCTTCAATCGTTAAAACTCCGGGGAATTGTGTCAAAACCTTATCAGCAAAGATTTCTTTAGTTACGGTAACATGGTCAGTATCAATTAACTGATTAAAAAGGGCGTCCGCTTGTTTAATTTGTTCTTCGCTCATAAAAAATGGGATATCAATAGTTGGCGAATTATAGGGTGGTGGCTTGGAAAAAAGTTCATTTGAAATTGGTTGATTTTGTTGGGCATAATAAATTAAAACAAGTGCCTTTGCGAATTCAGCCAGAAACATTGGTTTCTTTGGGGGGACCGATAAACTCCAAATTTTAGAAAGAGTGTTCATTGCTAATTTTGTGTATTGAAAGAAAAAAAGAGCATCTGAACCACCAATCATCCCATCACCATCGATATCAGCAAAATGAAATAAAGTATCTACGGGGATTTCAGGTGAAAATTTGGTATTGATCGACATTACTTGAACTAAATTTTTTGGATGGAAAAGTTTTCTTTTTAGTTTTCTCTTTTTGTTCAAAAATAACTTTTTGTTATTATTTTTCTGTTTTTTATTTGTGGTAGATGTTTGTGTTTTGGTTTGGCTATTGTTGTGCCTCACTTTGTTTCTTCTGATTTGCAAAATTAAATTTGAATGGAATTTTATGGTAGTGCAAATAGAAACTTAATGCCGTAATACAAGGCGTTTCGTCAAATGTCTTTGTATCGACATAAATTTTAAAATGAAAAGAAGTGGGGATTTGGGAAAAAGTGATAACTTCACATGGAGTAATGAACGTATTGAATTCATAAATAAAGATTGAAACAAAGTAATATCTCAGACGATGGAAGTGTTGCTAAGGAGAACTGACTCTCATTTTGATTGAATTCCCAAGACTCAATTAAATTACATTTTGGGGTTCAAAAAAATTAAAAACAGAACACAAGTCATTACTCGTCAACATGTTTAAGAAACACCAATTCGCGTTTTTGAAATTTATAATCTTGGTTTGACGCAATGAAATGTTTTATAATAATGATAAAGATACGATTTAAAATGAACGGGTGTGGCCAAAAAGTCCAAAAACCTCAATGAAACAGCCAAGGGTGTGCTCACGAGAATAAAAAGGAAATAAAATCTAAACTATTAAAAAAAAAAAAAATTGGAAAAGAAAAAACTTGAAAATGACAAGAATTGGAGAAATGGAAATAGAACCAATCGGTGATGGTTGTCTAATGGGAAGTGGCACAACAGATATTGACTTGATTTTGGATAAATTATGGAAAGGAGAGTCCATTTCAGAAGTTAGTGTGGAAGATTTGTGTGATAAATGCCGAGAAATAGTTTGTCAAGAAGGGAATATAATCAGTTTAGAAACGCCAATAACGATTTGCGGAGATATTCATGGACAATTTTGGGATTTATTAAAATTATTTGAAAGAGGACAGAGACCCCCCGAAACGAAATACATTTTTTTGGGGGATTATGTCGATAGGGGTTTTAATTCGGTTGAAACGTTTTTATTGTTGGTTGCTTTAAAAGTTAAATACCCAACCCAAATATATTTAATTCGTGGAAATCATGAGAGTCGTGCCATTACCCAAATATATGGGTTTTATGATGAATGTCAAAGGAAATATGGAACTTCAAATGTATGGAAAAATTGTACCGACTTATTTGATTTTTTAACTCTTGGGGTGTTGATTGATGGGTGCGTATTTTGTACACACGGAGGCCTTTCTCCTGATTGCCATAACTTGGATGACATACGTAAAATTGACAGAAAAGTCGAAGTGCCACATGAAGGTGTTATGTGCGATCTACTCTGGTCCGACCCTGATGAAAGAAGGATTGAATGGGAGGATTCCCCACGTGGAGCTGGACATATTTTTGGGGAAAAACCTCTTGTGGAGTTTAATGAAAAAAATAATCTTAAATACGTATGCAGAGCCCACCAATTAATACAAGATGGTTATAAGTGGATGTTCGATAAAAAAATTGTAACTGTATGGAGTGCTCCAAATTATTGCTATCGTTGCGGTAATGAAGCTTGTATTATGAAGTTAAATACGGTCTCTGACAATGATTTTGTCTTTTTCAAAGAATGTCCACCAGAACAACACAAATTAACTGCAAAAGTGGTTGTGCCTGAATTCTTTTTGTGAACTTTATGTTTTGAATTGAATGGATTTTTTTGAATGGTTTTATTTCAATGACCAAAACAAAGAATAAAGGCTTGAATTAGACTCTGATGCTCAAAAGGAAATCAGCAACTGTCTCGTAGCGTTCGTATAGAATCAAGTAGTTGGACTCATCTATTTTGTCTTCAAGCCTCTTCTGTCTAAAAGTATAACAGCGTTTCCTTTGGTTCTCATGTTCGATTAAGTCTTCAATAGAGGGATAGTTAACGGATGGTGAACGAATTGGTGGTGTTCCAACCATTTCGTTTTCATTAACGCCTTCGGGAAGCAAATAGTTCAGCTGAGTGGCCAACTGTGACAAAACTCTTCTCAATTCCGAATCATCACACTGAAGACTTCCGTTCTCCATTTTAAATCGTACCAATGGGAGTTCCAAAGGGACGCTACTCATTAAATCCATGAGTAACAAACAGACAGCCCTTTCTTTAATGAACTTTTTGTTTCTTGTCGTCAAAATATTGGGGTTATCAGTGTTTGGAAGAAATTGAAAAAACAAAAAGAACGGAAAGATGCCATTGACAACACAATTTTTTTAATCACAAAATTTTAAACGATTTTTATGTGAACTGATAAATACAGTCTCACAAATGGAAAACAACAATGGGTGCAACCACAATAATCCATTTGACCATTCCCAAAATAATAAAGAAAATGAGGACAGTTTAACTGCGGTTGAGGAAGATGATATTGACGATATTATTCAAGAAATGTTCCCAATAGAATCCAGTCAACGCTTGAAAAAAATTGATATAATGAAAAAAACAATAACGTATAATAACGTGTTGATATCGTTTGAAAGCGATATTAATCAATACTTAAATGAAAATAAATTAACTTTAAACCCAATTACGCAATTGTCCTTTTCCTTAATGGAATGTTTTGTTCATGACCAATTCCAAACGTATGTCCTTCCGCCACGACCTTTTTCGCCAATAGAACATATTTTAAATCACACAAGAGAAACATTAGTATTGTATTATCGATCGTTGAGTTTTATTTTAAAAAGTGTGTTAATCAATGCAAGTACCGATGACGTCCCCTTCAGAGTGATATTATGTACGAGTAGTGATGGAATAAGAAATTTTGTAAGAACAAAACAATGTTTATTTAACGCTTCAAGTGCAATAACAGTTGAAATTAATGAGGACGTCAGAGTGGGGGATATAATTCTATTTGGGGATGAAGTAATTGAAGACGGAAGTATTTCGATGAACATTGTCGCCTGGGGCTGTTTTGAACTTCACTCAACAATTGATTTTTCACTAAAAGTTTTAAGTCCAATCAATGAGTTTAAAGTAACAGATATCCCCCAACCCCGTAGACTTTTCAGCCAGGAAAGTCTCAATTTTTCTAGTTGTGATTGTGGTAAACTTGCGAAAAGCTTATTCGCCCATCTAACTGCTGAATTAATGGAATTTGGGGAACGAACAGTCCTTGTTTTAAGTGCAATAAAGGAACCACAATTTTGTACGGTATGTAGAAGTAATAATAATAAATATTTGAGAAGTACCTGTGTTTTATGCGATGGATGTCATTGTTATTATCATCAAAACTGTTTGCAATCAACAAACAATAAATTAAACGGGTTTTATTGTTGTGATTCTTGCAAAGAGAATCTGTTTACTCGATGTGAAATATCTAAAATTTTATATCCCTTTAGGCAAATGAAAAGATGTTTATTTTGTAGAGTCCCATACGTCTCAGAAAAAGAGCTTACCTCTCGTCACTTAATGAGTTTTAGTTGCAGAGGATGCGCCAAACAGTACTACAAGAATGTCAATTTGGCGTTTATCAAAAAATGTATTAGCGCGACAAACAGAAAATTACTTGAAATATATCACTCAAACCCAGAAATTCGGCAAAACCCCAACTTGTTCTTCACTTTGATGTTTGTGTTGACGAGCGATATAAGCGCAGCCTTTGGGGGAATGAATTGATTAATTTAGTAAAACCACGTTTTGCCATCAAACTTAAAAATCAATTAGAATTTTTTTAACAAGCAAAGGCATTTGGCAACATAAAAGTTATTACCCTTTTTGGTTTGACTGTTGGAGGATTACCATTTTCTATTGGGTCCTTGAAGGGTGAAAATGATTTTCTATCAACTTCCATAGGGGCAGATGATTGATAATAAATTGCATAAAAATTTTCACATTCATTCATTGATTTCTTTGAGTTAGTTCTCCTAAATTGCTTTTTGTTATGTTTACCTGAATCCATTTTATTGAGTGGGTCAACAAGTTTGTTGAGGTTGTTTGATTTTTATTCCTTTTTTGCTTTTGTCTTTCTTTTTGAGTTTTCTCCGCTTGGTTTTCTTTTTTTAGCCAAAACCTATCCAACATCCCGTTTCTTTAGAAGTTTTTCGGGTATTCCTTTTTTCATTTCCAACAATTTTGAGTTGACCTAAAAAGAGTGGTGATTATAGAATCTTCTTTGTGCTAAAACCGTTTTCTTCGTTTTTGATTTTATGTCATTCAAAAACAAAAAACGTGGGCGAAAAGTCAAAAGGTGCTAAAAACAGAACAAGTCGGAACTCAAATAAAATTAAGAGATGACACAAAAAAAACGACATCTCAAAAGTGACATTTTTAATGGATAAAATCCCACACACATTTAAAGATTGTGAACAACTAGGCGAAAATAAAAAATGCGCTTATTGCAACAAAGAAATTAAAAAGAAGCAAAAGGCAGTGTTCTGCACTGTCTGCAATATTTATTTACACGAAAAGAAGTGCATTGACAAATTCAGAAAAGAACCAACCTCTTGTAAAAGACCAGTCAGAGTTGATGTCGAAATGCCTTCAGAGGATGTTGTGCAACAAAAGTTTGCTATTGTCGCAAAGGAAATGAAAATTGAAAATCCCGAATTAATTACAGTTGGAAATCAGTGGAAATTAGTTCAAGAGTACGAAAAGAAACAAAAGAAAGATATCAGAATTCAAATAAACGCACAAAAAACTGGAAATTGGAGGAACGCAATTACCGACCCTAAATATCTTGCCGATTTACTCAAGACAAGAGATGACATGGATTTATTGAATGAAATGGTCGTTGTTTTTAGATCATCATCAGTTTCATTCATCAAGACCTTTGTTTCTGTTGGGGGGTTGGCTAATTTAATGAATATTTACAAAAAGAAAATGGAAGTTCTAACTGGAGAAAAAGCTGTTGAAGAAGAAAGAAAATGTTGTGAAGTCTTGAGGTATGTATTTGCCGAAGAAGACGCTACTGTGGCCCTAATTGAAATTGATGGAGGCATTGAATTGTTGTTGAAGGGAATGAATTCAAAGAGAATTACTCCCGATAACCAGTTAGATCTTCTTTTGGAAATAACTTTGACTTCGTCAATGCTTGAACACCCAAGTCAGGATGGTTTATATATTGGTGGAGATGTTGCTGTTATGAATTCATTTAGCAAATTAGTTTCGGAGGGTTTTGATATGAAAAAATTTCTTTCATTCTTTACATTATTTACAAAAAGTAAAAGTGAGAAATTTAAGCATGTTTCATTGGTTCTTATTAACAATTTAATTGATCAACCCGAATTGGAATATCGTATGGACGTTAGAAACAATTTCATTGAAATTGGACTTGTCAATGAGTTGGAAAATATGAAAAATACTGAGTGGATGAGAAATGACAAAATTAAAGATTCAATTAATGATTTCTTTGACAGTTGGGAAGAAGATAAAAAGGAAGTAGAATCTCGATTCGATGATTTGAAAGAAGTTGTTGATTTCGAAAGTACTAAATCCCTTAATAATTATGTTTCAGAGCAGATGGAAAAATTCGATTGCAGCGATATATTAATGAATGTACATAAAGAAATGTTGTTTTTCTCAAGGGCAAAAGAGGATAACTTGTTGTTGATTAAGAAGATAGTGATATTGACTGGTATTATTAGACAAATTTCTCTTCAAGTAACAAAAAGTAATACCGACAAATCAAATAGGAAGAAGGCTGAGACAAGCGAAACTGAAGAAGAAAAAATTAAAATTGAGGAAGTTTTTGATAGAATGAAACTTGATTGGGAAAAAGTTACCATCGACGAAACTATTTTAGAGGATTTGAATAAAAAGAAACAAGACTTAAAGAATGCCAAAGAACAATTACAAATTACTTTGGAAAAAATTAAAACAATTGAAAAAGAAGTTTCTACAATTGAAAAGGAAAACTCAGATATTAACAAAGTATTAAACGATAAAAAAGAGGAAATTAACAAAATTGAGGCAGAGAGTAAACGAATGAATGATGAAATCGAAGAGACTAAGAAGAAAATTGAGCAAACCAAAAAGGATTTGGCCTCAAAACCAAAAGGAGTCGCAGCTCCTGCTAATGCCCCTTCTGGTATTCCACCACCTCCCAGCGGAATTCAAAATACACCACCTCCCCCACCTCCTCCTGGGGGAATGTCTGTTCCACCTCCCCCACCACCACCTGGAGGAATGTCTGTTCCACCCCCACCACCTCCTCCTGGGGGATTCGGTATGCCACCACCTCCTCCTGGTATGCCAGGAATGCCACCACCTCCTCCTGGTATGCCGGGAATGCCACCACCACCACCTGGAGGAATGCCAGGAATGCCGCCACCGCCACCTCCCCCTGGTATGCCAGGTATGCCACCACCACCACCTGGAGGAATGCCAGGAATGCCGCCACCACCACCACCTCCTGGGGGATTCGGTATGCCACCACCTCCCCCTGGTATGCCAGGTATGCCACCACCTCCCCCTGGAATGCCAGGTATGCCACCACCTCCTCCTGGAATGCCAAGAATGCCAGGAATGCCACCACCTCCCCCTGGTGGAATGCCAGGAATGCCGCCACCTCCCGGAGGGTTCAGACCTATGCAACCAACTGTTGTTAATGGGCTAGTTGATTCACTTCCACAACCCAAGTCAAAAGTAAAAAATTTCATGTGGCAAAAGATGAATGATAAAAAACTTGATGGAACATTATTCACAAAACTAGACACACTGGAAAAGACCAAACAAAAGTTGAATCTTGGGGCAATTGAAGAAGCGTTTAAGGTAGTGGAAAAAGTAAAAGCTCCAACTGATGGCGCACCCAAAGAAGCAAAGAAGCAAGGTCCAATTTGTATTCTTGATGGCAAAAACAATCAAACATTTACAATTCTTTTAAAGGGTTTCAAGGGTAAAACTGCTGCGGATATTTGTGCTGCCATTAATGAGGTGGATCAAACCGTTTTTGAAGAAACATCAACAATCAAAACTATGCTTAAAGCACTTGAGGACGCCAAAGAAGAAACTGCCCAGGTTGAAGAGCATATCAAAGAAAAAGGAACCGATAATTTAGGAAGTGCTGAATTGTTTGTTCATGCCTTACAAGGCGTCAGTAACATTTCGTTGAAACTGACATCGTTCCAATCAAAAATGGAACTTCCAATCAAATTAGATGAAGTTGGACCAAATATTAAGAAAGTAACAGCTGCCTCTAAACAGTTGCTCGAAAGTAAAAAGTTTATCCATTTGATGGAAGTAATATTGTTAATGGGTAATTTCCTAAATGCCGGAACTGCAAGGGGTAACGTTCCCGGATTTAAATTTGAAACATTGAATAAAACTTTGGATACTAAAACTGGTGATAACAAAAGGACATTACTCCATATCATCCAAGAATATGCCGCAGAGAAATTGAAAAACGAAGTGGATGGATGGGAAGGTGAAGTGGACCAAATACCTCTCGCAGCCAAAGTTCCAGGCGCCCAGTTTGAATCTGATATTAAGTCATTGGAAAAAATGTATTCAGACATCACCAATGCCATCTCAAAAATTCCGGACGATGGTTCCAAATTCCATCCAATTATGAATAAATTCCTTGAGGATACCAAGAGTAAATTGGATGCTGTTTCCAAAGACTTTGCCGAAATGAATGAAGTTTATAAGAAGGCTATTGTTTATATGGCCCTTGAAGCTGCCAAGCCACCACCTCCCGAAGAATTCTTCACCACTTTGGCCACTTTCATATCCAATTGGAATCGTGTCACTGATGATAACAAAAAACTCCAATTACAAAAAGAAAAAGAAGCCAAAAAAGCAGAGGCAGAAGCCGCAAAGAAGGCTGGCAAGAAAAAGACTTCTTTGGCCCCACTCCCAGGGGAAGAAAAATTGCCTCAGGCAAAGAGTTCGGTTGGAGGGGGTTTTTTGGGTGGAGGAGTCAAGAAAGCAACCACCTCAAAGAAGACTGCCAAGGCCTTAAAGACAATGGACGTCTAAGTAATTCTGCTCGAACGTGACTCGAGGTTTATTAAGGAGTTTAGTTTTCCGTTGAAGAAACACAATTAAAATAATCAATCAATAAGACAAAAAATAGATTTATTCAAGACCAACCCTCGCATTTCTTTTCGATTTCAATCCCCTTTTTGATTTCTTTTCGTTTCTCAACATCGCCTCAATCGCCTTTTTGGGAATTCCTTCTCTTCTCATTTGTTTGATTTTCTTTGCAGAAGCTTTGTACTGAATCGTTTCTTTTCCTTGTTGGATTTGTTTGGAACTTAACAATTTCCTTCCATTTACTCTCGACCCAGTTGCAAGTATGCTGGACACCTTGCTTGTTTTATTTTTGAAACGAGCCGCAGGGATAGAAGCGTTATGTTTAGTGAAAGATTTCTTTGGTTTAGTTTCCTCTCTTTTTTTACTTTGCTTATTTGAGAATTGATTATTTTTTACACTCAAACCTTTTTTTTTATTTCCCTTCACACCCCTTTCCTTTCCCATTTAAATCTATTTGATTTCAAAAGTTTTTTAGGTTTTCCTTTGATTTTTTGAATTAATTAATTTGTTAAACATAAATTAAAATAAAAAGCACCAAAACTAAGTTTAGTCATAATTTGGAAGAGCATCAATTTAAAAATAAAATATCGAAAAAAATAAATTTGTTCTTTGAAAAATTAGAAAAATTGAGAAGGTCGCGCAACATCCATGAATGTTCTTAATGCAGCTGTTTTTATTGTTCTGGCTCTTGGGTCGCAAATGGGATGGGATGTGATAAAGTCGGAATGTGGAGATGGAGAACTGAGTGGAATTGACGAAGAATGCGATGGTGTCAAGAATTGTATTAATTGTCTGTGTGAAAGGGGATATTATAGTGTCAGAGGTTTAAACAAATGTATTCCAAAATGTGATATTTCAGGGTGTATTGATGGTTGTAAGTTGCCAAACTATTGTGTTCGGTGTAATTCAACAAATGGATATGCACAGGATTGTCATAGATGTCAAAATGGGTTCATAATGAATGGATATTTGCGATGTCTGCCATTTGAGCAGGATTCCTACGTTTTTTGTAATGACCAAATGAAGCAAAATAAATATAACTTGAGTTTAAACCAACCGAAACTAACACTTTCAACTTCAGCCTTTGAGTTTCAATGGTCTCCTTGTTGTGATTTTCTTGACCCTTTATTTCCTGTTTCGAAAGGCATTTGGGCTGAAGTCAGTATTGAGGAAAAGGGTTATTATATCATTGAAACTTCGAAAGTGTATTCCGGACAAACAGTCCAATTCATTGAAGAACAACAAATCAATTCCAAAGAACTTGATTTGGCCATGACTCTGACGGATAAGTGTGTTTCGGAAAAACTGGATAAGGTTGATTGTTCCCTGCAGGTAAATGATATAAGTGATTACATTAAGTCAGCAAGAATAATTACCGTCCTGTTACCAAATACTTACTATTTATTAGTGTATGCCCCTTTCAACAAAGCATTACCCCAAAGAGATTTCGATGTGTTTTTGAGAAAAGTAGTTCATCCTCTCTTCCATACTTATCGTTCCATTTCGCAAATACTTCAACCAACCATTAAAAAGCTAAATTTTGTTTTAGATCATAATAAAATGGCTCGTTGTGACTCTCCTTGTTACACCGAATATCCCAGTTCCTTTTTTTATATCAAAGGAAGCGATGTTAATATTCATGTCAAAACATTTCATTCAAAAACAACAACACTTTCTTTGATTGGAATAATTCAGACAAATCGTTTACAAAATTATTCGGATAATACAAGTCTGTTACCAAATGATTTTAATGAAATGACCGATTTTCTGTGTGTTAATTTTACAAGTATTGGTCATTCAAAAAGTAACCATAATTTATCAAAAGTTTATTCACTGTCCAGTCAATACGACTATTTTATACAAATAGTGTCGCAAGGTAATTATGGATCGAAATTAGAAGTTGAATTCAGTGTTGTTTGCCCAATGAACTGTAATGGGCATGGGGCATGTAACCAGCAAACTGGGGTATGTGATTGTGAGAAAGGATATATTAGGGAAAATGGAATATGTACGCTTTGTGGTAATGGGTTATTCGATGAAAAGGAGGAATGTGATAGTTCATTTGATTCCAAAGATGTGTTTTGTGGAAGGAATTGTTATTGCAAAAGAGGATATTTATCGGTTTGGAATAAGGGAGAGAAAAGGTGTCAGTTGATGAGTTGTGGGAATAATAGGATTGATGATGGAGAAGAGTGCGATGGAGGAAAAAACTGCGAAAGTAATTGTGTTTGTTCAAAGGGTTATAAACAAGGGAATCCAATAACCATTTATTGTATCCCGGAGAGTTGTGGGAATGGGATGGTAGATGAAAACGAAGAGTGTGATGATGCAATCGACAAACATTGTGAGAATTGTAAATGCCGAAATGGATATTTTCAAACTGAACGGGGTTGTAGTGTTATTTCATTACAACTTCATATATTTTTAGTAGTTTTTGTCGTAGTAATTTTGCATTGGACCCAATTCTTGATGATATATTTTTTGTTTTCAGGGCTCTATTCCCGAATGAACAGCAAAATCAAATTAGAATTTCAGACCCAATCATTTTTTGATTCAATTGATCTTTCGAATGAAATAATTCCATTTATTCCGAGTAAATCCATCGAAATTCCTTTTATCAACCAATTATTTTTATTTGATTCACATGTCATTTCATTTCCAAATTACCCAATCGGCATTCCTGTTGATGAAGTACAAACATCATTTCTGACTTTGACAAATACTTCTAAAACGACTCTTTACTTTACTTTTCATGGGACTTTAACTGAAAAATATGAATTAATAATAAAGCCAGCGAGTGGTTTTCTTAAAAAGAACACAAGTTTAACAACAACTATTTTTTTAAAAGTAACATGTACTTGTTCTCTGCAAGAAAAAATACCTGTTTCAATTCAATTCGGTAAATTAAAAACGATGATTAATAATTTTGTTCAACAACCCAGTAGAGATAAACTAGAACCAAATAAATTTCATACTTTTCTTTTACTCAACGTATTTTCTTCACTTTCACCAAGAATTGACTACGACGAAATTAAATTCTTTCCGGAAATGATTGGGAAAGGCACATTTGGCGAAGTTTATCATGGGATTTGGCGAAGTGCAGATGTTGCTGTTAAAAAAGTTAGAATGGACCATTTAGAGGAAGGTTTGACAATAGATTTATTGACAAGATCAATGGAAAAAGAAGTTGAGATGTTACAGAGAATAAGATGCCCTTATATAGTAAATTTTGTTGGATATATCTCACAGACAAATATGTTATGTTTAGTTACTGATTATTGCCCATTGGGGTCTCTTAAAAAATATTTGAAAAATTACACCCAAATCGTCACTGAAACTAAGGTTAGATTTTGCCAAGATACTGCGAAAGCTTTAAATTATCTTCATATCAATGGAATAATACATGCTGATTTGAAAACTGACAACATATTGGTCATTTCTTGTAATCCAGAAGATACTGTGACTTGCAGGGTTATGGATTTTGGAACTTCGGGGTGGTATTTTCAAACCACTAAAAAAGAAATAAAGGATGTTGGAACACCATCCTATATGGCTCCTGAAGTCCATAATTCCAAAATAAGAATGGAATCTGATGTATTTTCATTTGCGATTTGTATGTTGGAAATTTGGATTCAAGAAGAGCCTTATGATGATATTCAATTCAAAACGAGTGAAGATATTCTGAATTTTGTATGTAATGGAAAACGATTGCCAATACCTCCTGGTTGTCCCTATGGATTCTTAATTGAAAAGTGTTGGAAACAAAACTATAAAGAAAGACCCCCATTCAATGAAATTATTGTTGCGTTAGAGTTGAGAGAAGAAGGACAAACCGTAAAGAGTCCAATAAAAAATCCAATTCTAAATATCATTATTACGAGTGGGGATGATGGTAATGTAAGGGAAAGATTAAGGAATGGTGGAGGGATTGAAAGAATCCAGTATGTGAGAAAGAAACAGAATTACACTGTCACTTCTTCATCGAGTTCCGCAAGAGATTCTATTGGGGAATCTAATAATAAAAAACAAAGGGAATCACTTTCATCTGAGTCTAGCTTCAATGATGAAATTAATGACTTGTTAAATAATCCATGTTCTGCTTCCTTTGAAAAGAAATCGTCAATACCAATTGATAGTTTCTTTTTAGATGACGCTTTATAATATATTTGTTATTTATTGTTATGTTGTCTTTTAGGAAAAGATTCAATCTTCCCATCATTTAGAAGGCGCGTAGCAGTTTTTCTAGACATGGAAAAAGTTGATTTGGTTTGTGTCATAGAAAAACTCATTTTGTTCATATTAAGAAATTTAAAGGAAAAACAAAAGTTTCCACCACTCGAAACAATCAAAAACGACTATGAAAGAAGACCGATCATTACTGCAAAAAAGCATAGATATTTCAAGTTAATGGTTGTGTTGTCTTCAATTTACGAGCTCAACATATTGAAAAAGCAGTTTACTGTGAGGGAATTGTATTATTCCCACAAAGTGTTATTTAAAAACCAAAAAGAATTAGAAAGACTGATACAGGACATTAAAAGATTGTTTGGAATTCAAGAATCTAGTGATCTTTGTCTAACGAACACACCACGTGGGTTTCTCCATGGAAACATCGTACTTGTCACCCCAGCTTGTGCCATGGATTTTACAACAACACTGCAACTTCCAGTCATTTCCCCACCATTTCACTTTATAGTCCCAAACAAAAGACTCTTTTTGTTGATTGTTGAAAAAGAAGCATTTTTTGAACGCCTTGTCCAATCACACCTATCACAGCAGTTCCCTTGCGCTATTCTTTGCAGCAGAGGATTTCCGGATAATGCGACTTTTGTTATTACCTCACACCTAACTCAAAACCCTAACGTTGTTCCATGTTGTTTGGTTGATTGTGACATTTATGGAGTAGAAATATTCATGACGTTTTTGTGTGGGGGATGGAAAAAAAATGGGTTGGCAAGTAAAAGGCCCCAAAAAGAAAAAGGAATTCCACATTTGAGATGGAGTTTGATAAGACCCTCTGCGTCCAAAGGAAAAACACCACTCACAGAAAGGGAAAAAGTTATTGCCTCCCATTTGCTTGAAAGTGAGATTGTTCTTAACAATCCAGAGATTGAGTTCGAAATAAAAACGATGGTGGGCAATAACACAAAAATGGAATTAGATGAATTGACAAACAACGACGTAATGTTTTTCGAAACCACGATAATATCGAACTGCCTGTCGAACGCAAGTACTTTTAAAACCGACCTTGAAAGGACAAATAATTAATTAGACATTTGTAACACAATTATTCTTTCAACTGAAAAAGGGCTATTAGGGCTATTGAGGCCATTCAAGTCGGTATTATTCACCCCATCGTACCTAAAGGATATATTGTAACTAAAAGAATTCTTTACGTTGATATCGGAAATGGAGTAATAACCAAACCGCATTCCACTCCAAAACTCCCCGTTTCCAACTTCATACAATTTGGAAATATCTTTGTCATAAAACCTGATCCCACCGTCTTCACCAACTTTTGAATGCCACATAATGGGTTCAGTAAACTTGCCCTTTGAGTTTAATACAAAAATAAAGTGTTTATCATCGTATATCCAACAATCCATTTTGTCAATTGGTTTCGCAAAATAAGATCCAAAACTATATCCATTCTCATCAAATGTGATAAAATACAGATTTGGTTTGTTGAAAGTCATCGCATAAAATTCCTTGGCCAGTTTTGAATCAATATTAGAATCGTATATGATTTCCCCCTTTGAAAAAGAACTCCACTCAATCAACCATTTTTTATAACTTTTCAAAGCCTCACTTTGGTCAATTGTTATTGTTTCCCTCTTCTGTGGTTGGACCTTACTATTTCTCCCACCCATCTTCTGTTTCAATTCAAGTTCTTTTACACCATTTTTTTCCTTTTTTTGGACTAAAACCATTTCGTTTCATTCCGCTTTTTTTAAAATTTATTTTTAATTTTTTCAATTTTTTCAATTTTGTTTTTGAAAATTTGTGTTATGTCTATTTTTTTCGGATGTTTGACACAAATTTTATAAAATTGAACAAAGCTCAAAAATGTAAAAAAAAGAAAAATAAAGTGCACATAAATTCAAAAGATTTTGGATTGATTATGGTGGAGCTAAAATTGTCTTCAGTTATTTGTTTGGAAAACCAAGTTTATTTTTAAAAGAGTGGTTTCAATCATTTTCTTGTGGGAGGGAATAGTCTTATGGGGTTGGTGTAACAACAAAAAAAAAATATTTTGATTTCAACCAATCAAAACATCAAACAGCGACTTCAAAAAAGCAAAAGCAAAGTAAAAAAAACGAAAAGGAATGAATTTCACGGAATGTGGCTTTCTTAAATAGTTTTTATTTTTGTTTGAAGACAATCTAACAATGAGTGAAGCTATATTTTGACATAACTCTGTATCATACCAAAAAATTGAGAACAAGAAAAAGTTTTTCGTTGATGAGGGCCCAGATAAAAAATGGAACCCCCACTATAAGAACTCCATTTTAAAATAAACAATCCAGTTAATGGAACACGTTAGTTGTAAAAAGCATTTCAATGAAAATGATTTCTTCAAAACAAGGTTTGACTATAAAAACTTTGAAACATATCAACAAGCCGTATTTATTGGGCTTCTTCTGGAGTACTGCAGTGTAACAATTAAAAGACCAAGGAAGATAACAACCGTCACTGAGGTTCATCCAACGATTATATCAGTGGACAATGGGGAGGATTGTATCGATGTTACTGATTTAACTTCAAGGCATTGCCAAATTAAAGTTGTATGCAAAAACGATAGGATAAAATATCATGCCGCGTTTTGTCGACACGATAAGAATAGAAGAAACTTTTCACAAAACTTGCTTATAGACATCTTAAGGGAGTTCGGATATTTTTTCGAGTCCAAATACGCGAAAAAATCAAACAAAACAATTCAACTTGAAAGGGTGTTATCTGTTTATCGCAACAACACTTTACTCTATGATTTTGATTCATTCGTAAGATGTGGCAATGAAGTAACAAAAATAATAACAACGCAAATAAAATCGCATACTACTGTTGTGATTCAAAAAGACGATCCCGTAATTAAGTCAGTGATGAAAAGACATCAAGTCAACAATGTGTTGTGAGTTTGCATTTTATTGTTCTAATAATAGAAAGGGAGTTTACAGTCCAAACTTCCAGCTATTTTTATATTAAATAATTATTTTACAAAATTTTGTTAAGAAAAACTTCAAAAAAAACAAAGGTTGTAATTAGGCAAATATGGAATAAACAATCACTATCGTGATGAAACATATGAAGTTGGTATAATTAACAATTCCCGAAGAAAACTCAAGATGGGCCACATTGTATTCAACACAATAAATGATGTTTAGAGATGGTGCGGGACATAAACAACAAAGCATTATACACATTCTCGTTATGTGAGAAGCAACTGAACCAGTTGAGAAATAAATAGACAAACCAACAATAAGCCCAACACTGATTTTGAATAAGGCAACTTGGAGAACTACTTTAATGTATTTAAACGGAATTTTCCATTCAAAGAACAATCCCAATAAACTGTATGCAAGAAGAGTGTTTCCAGATGCAACCGTTGTAATAACCTTCCTTAAAATGAATGGGACGGGAATATTAGCAAGCCCAATAAAATAACCAAGGGGATAGAAATACATTGGAACAGAAGTAAATATTGATTTAATTATCGTTAGAACAAGACGTTTTTTATCCAATCTGGAAGGTGACTGTTTGTTATTTTCCAATTCCATATTGGGTAATAAGGGTTTGTTGTTTTTAGTTTTCAAAGAAGAAAGTTTTAGTTCACGATTTCCTTCTTCTGAAAATCTTTCTGGTTGGATATTTGCGTTGAGCTCTGGGGATCGTGATTCTGGAATGGGTGGTGTATATGAAGGAGTCATTCCAGAGCTTGCCATAGTGTCCATCCCAACAGAAAGAGCTTTATTTGGAGTTCCAAGTATGATGGATTGTTCTGCCTCAGGGATAATTTGTTTTAGCTCTTCATCCTTCAGTTCGATTTCAATGTCCATTTGTTCTTCATCAACTATTGATTCGTTTGTATTTTGCAACACAGCATAAATTGGTCTAATAACACAATAACAACAGAAGTCATTGCTTAAATTGAAAAGGATGGCACGCGAAATGGCATGGTCACCATCAAGTATTTCAAGGATGGGAAATAAAAATAAACCAACGTTACACCCCAAACAACCACCAAGCATTTGTTGCCACGGCACTTCCGATTTGCACACGAAGCGAAAAATGATAAATCCACCAATTGCCAATACTATTTCATAAATACATCCACCAAAAAACATAACCCAAGAATCATTGTCTAATGTGTGTTGGTTGATTAATGCCTTTAATACAACACATGGCAACGCCACATTAAAGATAATTTTCATGTACAATCCACTGTTTTCCCTAATGACTCCCCTGTACCAAATAATCTTAATTATATAAGCTAATGTCATGATGAATATAAGCATTCCAAATTGGTCAGCAATTCCCATTGTAGTACAGAGTTTGAAATTTCAATTTAGATGAGATTAAAGGGTTACGAATTAAACAACAGTTTTTATGAATTACAAAAGAACAGAAGGAAAAAGAAAAACAAAACAGAAGAAGTCAAATTTTTAGAAGTTACCCTTAAACCCTTATTTTGTTTTTGTAAGTCTGTTTTGATAAACATATTTCTAATCCCTTCTCATTTTCGTTTGAGTTTCTTCTAATTTTTGTGTTGTCTTCAAACCATTTTTTTAATTTTTTTTTGCCAATACTTTTGTTATTGAATTCCTTTTAAAAATTAGCGGGTTGAATGAATTTTTGATACACTTTTGTTTTAGAAGAAGACAATCAAAGAAAAAGCACATTAAAAAATCAATCTCTTATTAAAATTGTTAGAACAAGGGTTCATATTTCTTTTGCAACATAATTGGTTTTGGTGGATCATACAAAATTTGCATCAAACCAGTTCCAAGCCCCACTTGATTACCAACAATAATACTTTCCGAAACCCCTTTGATTTCATTTTGGCGAGAGTGGACAGCAGCATCAAACAAGTGGTCGTTTGTACGTTCGAACGATGCGAATGTAAAAACAGAGTCTTTCATTTTCGATATGCCATATCTTGTAATACCCAAAATCGCACCTTTAAAAGTCATTAAGTCCGACAATAACAACAAATGTCTAACATCAATTGACAATCCATAAGCGTCCATTACGTTTTTAATTTCTGAAATGACAGTACTTCTTGCTGCTTCAATTCCAAGTACTTTTTCAACGACTATAATATGATTACAAGTGGTCTCTTCGCCAATAACACCAGGAGTGCCCATAACTTTTAGTAATTCGCTTCCTTCAACCAACAATTCGAAAGAGTCTTTATTTTTGTTAATAACAGCCCTTCCAGTATTTTCTATTCCGCAAACAATAACCTCGAGTAATCCATTTCTCAAAGAGTTTAATGCAAATAACAATGAAGTGTTGGATTTATCGACGTAGACTCGTAATTTCTCTGAATTTCTTATAATGACTTGTTTTTCTTTTAATTTCAATCCCCTTGAATTTAACAAAACATATTGAACTTTTTCAATTGTACATTCTAATTCTAATTGTTTAATAGTATTAAAATCAAGTCTCACCGAAACATACGCTTCTGCTGGTTTGAACACAATTTTTACAGACTTAGCAATTTCTTTTAATTTAGTTGCTTCGATTCTTCCTTTGACAATCCTAGCTGATGTAAGATCGTGGGAATTTACAAGTTTAGCAGTAACGATTGGTGTTTGAATTTTCTTGCTTGCGTTAATAATTTCTTTAATACGTGGGACTCCAAGCGCAATATTCATAGACGCTACTCCTGCAAAGTGGAATGTTTTCAAGACCATTTGAGTTGATGGTTCACCCATAGATTGACCAGCCAAAGCTCCAACAGGAGTTCCTGCTTCGCAAATACTTCTAACTCCTTTTTCCTCACAAATTTTAATAAATTCCTTTAGAGTTTGCTTAGTAATTCCACATAAACCGTGTCTTGCATTTTCTTGTCTATAAACACCATAAATATCTTTCATTTCCTCTTTTTTTTCATTTAAGAATTCTTCCAATTGTCCTTTCCATAATTGACTAACGATTTTTGTATTGCTAATAGCCTCATTATATTCTTGTTCAAAATTATTTGGTGTAATGTATTCATCTTCTGGTTTTTGGTGTTGTTGTAAATTAGATAACACTGATTCAAAATTAATTGGATATTTATCACTTTCTACTTTTAATGGATCTAACCCATCGTCACCATATTTAAATTCAATAACTGTCAGTCCAGCACTCCTGACTGTTCCATCATAGTGTATATGAAGGTCTTCTAATGCCTTCATTAATCTTCTTTGCATATACCCTGTTTCAGCAGTTTTAACGGCAGAATCAACCAAACCCTCTCTACCTCCCATTGTGTGGAAGAAAAATTCAGTGGCATTCAACCCAGTAAAGAATGAGTTCTTTACGAAACCTTTAGCTTGTGGTGTTCTTGAGTGAAGTGGGAAATGAGGTAATGATCTCGATATAAACCCATCGGAAACTCGTCCTCCATTCACAGTTTGTTGCCCAACACATGCGATCATTTGTGAAATGTTAATAACTGATCCCTTACTTCCCGATAATGCCATAACTAATGGTGAATTGTCTGATTTCAACTCTTCAATACATCTCTTACCAGCCCTTTCTCTGATTTGTGATAATTCGCTGTTGAGTAATGCTTCTAATGTTTGTTCTGGGGTGGATCCTGCTTGAACCTCTTGTTTGCCACTTTTATAATCCTCTATAAATTGGTCACATTTTGAGTATCCATCACCAACAAGTTCTTCCTTCATCTCAGTTAGACTAACTGATGGTGTAACATCTGCAATTCCAATTGAAAAACCATAATCCCCAAGGAATCGTGCACAAAATCTTGAAATATGGGCCATCATTTTAGCACTTTCAAGTGTTCCATAATCCCTTAATATTAAATGGAATAATCCAGTTTTATTTCCCGATCCAATAATTGATTTCTCAATTTGCCCAGTCAACAACTGGCTGTGTTTGAAGCAAATCCAACCATCTTTTATACACATCCATTTTCCCTCTTTACTATACAATTTACTTGGTGTATCCAATGATATATCAACTCCTTCATTTTTATTTGGTCTTAAAGCCAGCCCATATAATTGTTTTCCAGTCCAAAGTCTTTTTGGTTTCAAATAAGCAGGTGTTGGGATTTCAATTTGGGTTCCTGCATTATGGAACCAACAAGACCATTGCATCATATCTTCTTCGGTAATTACAAAGTCTTTACTTGTTAATAAATATGATGTTGTCAAGAAATCTTGTGTTTCAGCAATAATCATTTGTCCAGTTCTTGGTGTTTGTAAATTCTTTGCGGAATGCATTAACATTAAACATTCAGCACGTGCTTCTTCGGTTTGAGGAACATGCAAATTCATTTCATCCCCATCAAAATCTGCATTGTATGGAGTACAAACACATTCATTAAATCTTAATGTTCTCCAAGGTAGTACTTTGGCTCTATGACACATAATACTAATTCTGTGAAGAGATGGTTGTCTGTTGAACAAAACGATGTCGTTATCCTCCAAATGTCTTTCAACAATATCTCCAATTCTTAATTCTTTTGAAAATTTCTCTCTCATCTCTGGTTTAATAAACAATGATCTTCTACTTCCATCGCACATAATAATGCTGTTAGATCCTGGATATGTATTTGCACCATTAACTACTAATTTTCTAAGTTTTTCAATATTATATTGGGTGACTCTTTCTGGATAAGTTAATTTGATAGCCATTAACTTAGGAACACCAATCTGTTCAATGTCTAAATTGGGATCTGGTGAAATGACAGTTCTGCCGGAGAAATCAACTCTTTTACCCAATAAATTACCTCTAAATCTTCCATGTTTTCCTTTTAATCTTTGGCATAATGATCTTAATGGTTTTCCTTTTTCATCACATCCTGGTAAATCTGAATTGAAAAATAGTGAGACCGCAACTGTTAATTGATCCCAAGAATCGTAGTATTGATATGGATAACATCCCTTATTGATCATATCTTTTATTCTATTATTGCACTCCATTATTTCTTTTAATTGGGTTGTTAAATCATCTTCATTAGATGCATTACCACCATCCATGGCGACTGAAGGTCTAATACTAATTGGGGGAACAGAAACAGAAGTTAATATCATATTTTCAGGTGGTGCGATATCTGGGTCGAAATCCATTGCTTCGATGTCTTCTCTTATTAAACTTCTAAAAATCGAAAGAACTTTTCTTGGATCAAGATCTTCTTGAGCATTTCCAATAAATGCGTTGATGTCTTTGTCAAGTTTAATTGCCTCATCAAATCCATCATAAAATTCAACCATTTCATTAATGTTAGGATCTTTATGATACTTGTCATGAACAAGTCTTAAATTACCATATTTTTTAATACTACCATTAACTGAATTACAATGTGGACAACGACTATAATGTTTTCTGCATTGAGCGATCAAAGCTCTGACGAGATAAGTTCTAGCAATAGTATCAGTTCTTTTATTTCTCATTTTTTTCAAATAGAAATCTCTTTCATCATCTGTTAATAAAATACGATTACAATTTTTACAAACACATTGCAACACTTGGATTATTGGTCTAAAAAATCCAATATGAAATACTGGTAATTCTAAATTAATAATTGCAAAATGCCCACAACACTCTTCAATTCTTTTCCCACAAGTTTCACATACATTCGTTGAATCACAAACTCCCAATCTTCTGTCGAGAACACCATTTGGATTAGGTTTTCTTGTGTTTGGTTGAAATAAAAAATGTTCTGTAACTTCAAATTCACTTTCCCTATTCATTTCTTGTTGATTAAACATAGAGAATTGAATACCTGATATTCTACTTGGTTTTTCCGAAGGACCAACAAATTCAATATTTTCTTTGTCAATTTCAATTTTACCAAATCCACGGTTTTGGTGTGTTTTTCCTTGTTTCATTTTTAAAATTGTTTTTTTTAGTCTTCTTCTCCCATTATTAAGTTTTCTTCCACCGTTTTTTCTTTCTCTCTTTTTTCGCGTTTTCCCGATTTTTTACTCTTTTTTTTTTCTTTCCACAAACTTGAGTCTTTTTATTTTTTTTTCTTTTTCGTTTGATTCAATTTTGTTTTCTTCTCTTTAGGGTTTATATATAGTTCATTTATTAATTGTTTTATTATTTGAATAACTTTGAGTTTTATTGGAAACTCCAAAAAGAATAAAAAGATAAGAAAAAATCATTCAATCAAAAAACAACACCAAGCCAAGTGGATTTTTGTTTCAATCAAATCTCCTGTTTGTGACATTTCGGATGATCAAATTTATAACTATAAACTGACATACTTCTTGAGAATTTTGGATTAACTCGTAATGAATCAAAAAAGGGGTGATACAATAAATCCTTGTTGAATGAGTACAAACACATACAAATAAAAAAAACAAACATTTAAGCCCCAAAACTTATTTTTTCCATTTTTCAATAGGGATTTGAAATCAGTTAACATTTTCTTATCTTCTTTCAATTGATCATTTTCAAAAAATTTAAAAGCGGTCAGAGATTCACAAAATTTAATTCTGTCAGTCATTTCATCAAATAATTCCTGCCCCTTCCCAATTATTTCATTTTGTATTTCAATTCTTGAAGAGCCGAAATCACAAATTTTGACAACAACACAACAAGTTTTCCAAGCAGTGTTATCGATTGGATTGAAATAGTAATGATCTTTTTTTGATTTATTTATCATTATATTCTTTGAATGTAAATCATTATGCATAAAGTTTAATTCCTTTTGCGCAACCATTAATGCCCAAATAACTTGAAATATAATTTCTTTTAATTCTTGCATTTCCATTAATTGTTTGGAGCAAATTCGTTTTCTTTCGGCGAAAGTAATTTCGGCGCATTCCATAATAAATGATATTTGTTGAATTGATTGTTGAGGTCTTTTATTTTCTTCTTCTTCAACGAAAGATTTAAACCACTGGTACATATAAATGAAATTATTACAATACCTTTTAGCCATAAGTTTGGCTAATGCTTTAAATATTCTACACTCAACATACGACGTTTCTTGTTTTTCGTTTGGTTTTTTTATAATTTGTGTTTTCATTGCAACTTTTTCTGGTTTGGCTGCAATTGAAAGCTTTTGATTATATGTTTTGATTACATTATTGGGACTCATTCGATGTGAAAATCCACTTCTTGATACACTTTTTCTTTCTATAGCCGCAATGCTTTGTCTTGATAGTGGAATGTCAAAATTGTCTGATTCATTTTTACTCTTTTCAAATAAGAAAACAGTATTTGATGGCCTTGTTTTCGTATGATTTGTCGGTGCTTGTATGCCAGAATTGGATTGCCTATATGTTGGTTGAAGGGAAGGCCTAATTGATGCCCTTGGAATATCAAATTCCCTGTCGACTTCAGCAATAAAAACACTTCCAAATTTGCCATGAGCAATTTCATTTTCAACACTCAATTGGTTTTGTAAAGGATGTGAAACGTCTGGAATCTCAAATAGTTGAGAAACGGTGTGCCTTGGATTTGACATTAATCTCAAATTATTTGTTTCATGATTATTTTTTTTCAAAAAGGGTTTTTTATTTTCTCTAATAAATTTTTAATTTTTTTGAAATGAACGGTCGTTGTGGGGGTCGAACCCACGACCTTCTCCTCCGGAGGGAGATGCGCTTCCACTGCACTAAACGACCTCATTTCATATTACTATTTAGTTTTTTGTGAAAA
Source organism: Entamoeba moshkovskii (assembly GCA_002914575.1). NCBI lineage: Eukaryota > Evosea > Mastigamoebida > Endamoebidae > Entamoeba > Entamoeba moshkovskii. The sequence goes on from NWBR01000271.1 coordinate 54,830, forward strand.
ATAAAATTTGCTGTTCTATCAAATTTTTGTGATTAGGAAAAGAATTCAATGTTCTAGCACAAACTTTGTTTTTCATTTTTTTTCACAACAAATAAAAGAATTCTCCATTATTGCAACTTCATTTGAATAACAACAATTCTTTTTGGTGTGAAATTGTATTTTCCGCAAAGAGCATTTTTAATTTGACAGTAATTAAATGATGATTGTTCGCAAAATGATTGATTTTTTTTGTTTCTTTTGTAAACACAAATATCCCAGCCAATGCCAAATGAAAACAACACCTCTTTTTCCGCGGTATGAATGCAATAATGTTTTGCAGTCTTATCAACAACATCAAATTTCAACATCCCATTTAATCTTCCATTTGATTTTAGCGAAAATAAAAATGATTTTGAATCACTGATCCATTGATAGAATTTATCAATTTTGGCATTTGCATAACCTCCAAATTTATTACCATCTTCATCTTCAATTAAAAGAATCAAATTACTTTGATTTTTAACTCTTTCGCAAAATACCGATGTATTAACACTCCAATTATCAACATTTGAATCAAATATGATATTTCCAACTTTCATTTGAGTCCATTCTTCAATTTGTTTCATTTCTTCAAAATTCATTATTTGGCTTGTTGGTTGTTTTTTCCACACTTTCAATTTTTTGTACTCTTCATAGTTAATCCTCATGTCATTCCATTCTTTCTTTCTATTATTAAATCTTTTTTTTATTTCATCGATTTGTTTTTGCAATGACTCAATTTCTCTATTCATTCCTTTTTCTTCCAATTCAAGTATTTTATCAATTAACTCGTTGTTTGATTTCACCAAATAATCTTCATCATTCTCACAACTTTTCACAACATTTTCCATTTTTATTTTAATAGTGCCAATTGAATCAATTGTGTCTTTCCCATCTTTCAAAACTAATTCTCTTCTTTGAACAATTTCGTACAATCGATCAAAAATACCTTCTCCTCTTTTTATTGCGTCTTCTGTTTTTTCATTTGGTATTTCGATAAAATTTTCATCTTTTATACATTCCACGTAGCTTTGATATTCATTTGTTGTTTTATCTATTTTTTCTTTGATAGTTTGAAGTGTTTGAGCAATTTCTTTGATTTGTTCTGTGGCCCTTGAGGTCTCCATGTTTATTTATTCAGTTCCTTTTTTAAGTTCCCTTTATCAAACATCATTCATTTATCTAGTTTCAGTTTCTCTTTCCCAGTTCTCCCCTTAAAGTTCAAATCACGAAAAAAAATGGATTTGTTTTAGTTTTTGAAGTGCAAGAGCCTTTTGATTCCAAAAATAACATTTTATTTTTTTGTTATTCAATTTGTTTTTTAAATTTTAAAAATCTTAAAAGCGAACCAACTTTCGCGAAAGGGGAGTGTTGTTTCTCATCAAGTCAATATAAAAATAGAAAAATCAAGACAACATTCGATTCTTGTTGGTTTTATTTTCGAATCGATGAATTATAATAAATAAATGGTATAAAAGTTAACGAACTGAGTAATAAAAAAAACGAATGAATTTGGAGATTGAGTGGATTTCGAGGAGATTTCAACAATAATTAAAAAAATAGTAAAAATAAATTAAAAAAACTATAAACAACAGGACAAAAAAAAAAGAAAAAGAGCAATTGTTTCTCATGCAAAACAGTTTCGAAGCCACTTGAAAAGTCAAAAGTATTTAAAGGTGAAAGAGTTGAACTCAAAATATCAAAGTTAAAAGACATGATTAATACTGACATGTTAATTCAAAAATACAATGAATTAATTGTTTCAAACAATGCTACCTCTGCTGACTTAGAAAAATTCCATGATTTACTTATTTGCTCTTATTGTTTTTTCAGTAAAAGTGAAGCTTTGAAGGCTTTCCTTAATCACCAAGTTCCACAAGAATTAGAAATTGTATTTGCTGATGCCTACAACATTACCAAAGAAATTGTTGAATTTAGAAGCTTTTTAAAACCAGGAGTGAACTCAATCCATTTACTCGAACAATTAAGTGAAGACGATATTGAGTTCATAATTCCAAACCTTCCCGATTACATCCAAATGAACTTGTTAATGGGAGTCGTTGAAAATAAATTCACTTCAGAACGATATGCTGAGGCAGTAACAAAACATTGTTCATTTTCCTGTGTTGAAGAGGCAAATAGATATAGAAAAACGATCGACAATATTAATTTACTCAAAAAGCAATTTAAAAAAGTGTCATTCATTGGTGAAGCTTCGACTAAACAAGAATTTAAAACTTTACGAAGGAATTTGAGAGGAAAGAAAAACGTGACAATCGTTGTGGAAAATGAAAATGGATTTAGTTTCGGTTTTAACGCTACCCATCTTCCAACCATTATTAAAAAGACAATGCAAACAAAAGGTTCATTGATTACTTTAAAGGGTGCATGTGGTAAAATTGAATCAAATCATATGGTAAATGAAAGAATTATTACTTTAAATAATGGTAGATTGGAATTAAAGGATTGTTTCACAATTCGATGTGACAACGACCAATTATCTTTTTGCTATTCAGGCCAATTTAAAGAAGCATTCAAAGATGTTTCTTCTCTTGGGTATTCCCAATTTGGTTTTGGAAATGAAGGAATCACAGTCCCATGTACTGTAAAATGTTATTCAACAAATTAATTCAATGTTTTTATGTAATACTTTTTGTTTTGTCCTTTTATTCCTTTTTTTTAAAAAGCCAAAAAAAAGAAACAAAAAGTTCCTTTTTTGTTTCTAAAATGAAAAGATCTAAAAAAAAGTAACAAAAGACCAATGTCGGACACTACTTGCGATGATTTTATTCAGAAAGTTAATAAAGAAACTGCTGTTCATTCAGAAACTGTTACCTCCCCACTATGTGGTGTTACTGATGATTCTACAATATTTTATTCATATGAGGGAGGAGAAATAATTGCAAAAAATTTGTATTATGAAGGAGGAAATGGTGAATGGGAAGAAAGGGTGTTTGAAGTTAAAAGATGCCAACAAATTGTTCCGTATGCTAATTATCTCCTTGCAATTCAGGAATTACCATTACCAAGCGAATGTGGCAGTGATTTATATATTTTCGATTTAACTAATGGCGATACATTCCACTTTGCATTGCAATTTATGCCATCATTAGTTTCAAACCTCGTAGTTGATAGTAATGGAATATTAAAGTGTATTATTAAGGATACTTTAGATAATTTCAGATATATTAAACTTAATTTAAATAACAGTAGAATATTACCAATTATACTTGACATTGACTTTCCAAATGTTTGTCCTTTTTGTGGAACAAATGAAGACGCGGATACCGAAGTTGAAATACATTATTCCAATAGTATTGTTGCCCCATTTGAATTAACAACCAAATTTAATTCAATACAACCAAAACATATCTTTTTGAATGATAAAGATGTAATTACCTTTGCATTTTCCAATGGATTTATTTCGCGATTTACCTTTCAACACAATGATGTTAAAAATGAATTACTTCTCAGTGGTTTTATTGCTGAAGGGTTTCAAGTGGTTCAATTAGTTGAATCTTTAAGTGGATTTATGATTGTACTTGATAATGAAGTAAAGGGAACAATTATTGGGTTTTATGGAATAGATGAACAATCAAAAATTGTATCCCAGAAATATGCGAGACTTTCACACAGAAGTATTAATGCTTTATTAATTCATTCAATCAATGAAAATTATTTTCATTACGCCATTCAATTGTATATGGTTAAACCAAGGGATGTTAAAGATACTGAAGGTAATAAAATTAATCATGCCATTCAAACTTATGTGTATGATTTAGAAGGTAATAAAATTAAAGAAACACAGCCATTAGTATTGGAAATAAAAGGGGAATATATTAAAACTTTAACTGACCAAGTCACTTTTATGGAAACATTTGAAGGATATAATACATTTGAAGGAAATGAAATGCTTATTCCAACACATCAAGTTTGTATATTAGTTCATGATTATAATGAAGCAAAAACAACTGTAATAGAAATGCAAATTACAACTGAGAGATTTGAAAAGTTTCACAGAGAAATCAATTGTTTATCGAGTTTATTAATTAAAAAGAAGGATTCGATTAAACTAGAAGATTTGGCATTTCATAACATATATTATAAATTATTTGGATTACCAGAATTTGAAAATTTAAGAACAGACCATGGAATTAAGAAAGGAATGGATATTATTTTTAATTTTGATATTTTCGATGTATTTATTGATGAAATTAAAATTAATATTGAAAAAAAAGAAGTTGACCCCGACTCCATTAACTTTGTTTCTCAAAGTGTAATTAATGCATATGTTACTCATACAGAAAATTTACCAACAATGATCAATGCTTTAAGAAATGAAAGTACTATATTAATTGCAGAGTCATTAAATAAATTAAAGAAGGTGTATTCTCAAATATTAAAGTACTTCGAAGTAGTTGGATTAACAGGGCATTATGAATCAGTGAAAAGAAAATTAAGAAGTATAGATACTTTTAAACCATTTATTGCAAGTAAATATCAAATAGATTTTTGTGTTCCAATTAAGTATATGCCAACAATAGTAACATTAATGAATATTGAAGTGTTTAAAACAAATAAATTTACAATAAACTTATTTGATGCCTTTTTATATTCATTAGAAAATGATGTTTCATTAGGAGTATTATATTACTTATATGTTTTGGCATTTTTCGCACGAGTTTTAACCTTTAGTGAAATTAACAATGTTTTTTTGTTATCATTGACAGATGGAGATAGGATTATGTATGAAGATGGAAGGTTTACAGAAGAGGAAGTTGAAGGATTGATGGCAAAAGCATCAAACAGATTCTTATTTATTAAGAAAATGTTTGATAAATTCTTTGCAATCGATAATTCATGTAGTTTATTCTATTCAATTAATTCTGAATTAGATAATATATTGGTGAGAAATTGTGTAGAACAAGTTGCGAAAGCGTTTTCAGAATATTGTCAAAATCAAATGATATTACCAACAATTATTAATCAAGAAAATGGGTTTTCAAGAAGTACATTAAGAAGGAGACCAAGTGAATTTATTCAAAGAGAAATTGAAGATGATGAAATAATTGATCGAATGAAAAACTTTTTTACGTGTGGATTACATAATTTTGTAAATACTGAACATGGCATTGAATCAGTAATAAGTTGTGGTATTTATTTGAGAAAATTTAAAGATGTATTTGATGTGATAAAGAAGTATATTAATAAACCTGGTTACACTCAAAGTGATATTGATAATCTTGTTGATATTATCCCATTGGATTTTTGTAAACAAATTTCATTGGATACTGCTTCTCCTAATAAATTTAAATTGGCTTCAAAATTAGTTATTTATTTGTTTAAACAATCTTTTAAATTACAAAGAATTGTTGAATGTTATGAAGCAATCAAAACAACAATATGGAGAGAGTTGTTGGTGTACAGAACATTAATGAGCCAAAATGAACAGCATATTCTTTCATTGTGTTCAATTTTAACGAATGATTTAAGTTCAACGAATGTCAAAAATGTTGTTTTTATGTATTTGGCATGTACATTTGATGTATTTAAAGATGAAGAAGATACATTTAATATTGTTCAAAATGAATTTACCAAATATGGAAAGAATTTTAGTAAAGAAATCAGTTATTTATTGCAAAACAAAGAAGAAACATACAATAAATTAAAAGAAGAATATAAAGAATTATGGGTTTGTTGACCAATATTTAAATAAATAAAACAATACTAATCATGGTAATAGCAACAAAAAATCAAACGATTTATTCTTCATTACTAGAGAAACTGCTTTATTTTGATTGAAAATCGATTTTTAATTTTGAATAACTTTTTTATTAATAAAATTTAAGTTTTAAGAACGAACAATAATAATAGATAATCTACTAATTTGAATTAATTAATCAAAAAAAATACGTTTTTGTGTTTATATTCTTTCTTCTTTTAATCAAACATTATTATAATTTAACAACCATTTATTTGAATTGAATTACAATAAATCTTGATACTCTAAACTTTCTTGATGAAAATGAACCAATAAAATTACCTTTTCTTGTTTCTAATAATTTATAAATATCAATAGAAACAGAACTAATTCCTTCATTTGGATTTTTCTGAATTGTAATGAACTGACTTATTTCAAGTAATGAATTTTCATTTTCACTTGTAATTCTTAATAAATTTCTTTCTTCAATATTTTTTATAAATTTATATACCCAAAAGAATTTATCTTCAGCAAAACAACATATAAATGAATGTGGATCACCATTCCATCCTTCTTTTTTAAATGGATGATTTATAAAACATCCAAATGGTTCATAATATGTTGGAAAAATAATAAATAATAATCGATTTTTACCATCAATGGTATTACATAATAACTTTTTATCCCATCCATCTACATTCGAATCAAATATATTCTCAGACATTGTCGCTTTTACTCTTTCATATACTTTTGTTATTGTTCTATCTAATAAACCATCATTAACTTCATTACTTCTTTCTACTTTATGTTTATACCCTTTTTCACTACGTTCTTGTCTTAAAATTGGTTTCTTATCGGAACCAAGAAGTCTACTTTCTCTTGGGGAATATTCACCGTCACTTTCTTCATATTTAAATTTGAGTTGTTCTCTTTTTCTATCCATCAATTTAAGTTCTTCAACACAATTATCTTGAACAATTCTCATTCTTCTAATCTCTTCATTTTGTTTTCTTATACAATATTCAGAAAAGTCTATCATTTCTTGATATTGTTTTATTAAATCTTGTCGTTTAGAAGTCATTCTTTTGCAATTCTCATTCAACCTTTCTAATTCCGAATATTTTAGTTCTCTAAAATTTTCGCAAAACGTCTTTCTATCTTCTTCTTCAAACTCTGCATTAACAAGAGTCCAAGTTCTTTTGAAATCTTTTAAACATCTTTCAACTTCTTCGAGTAATCTAACAGAGAACACTTTAGTTTTTAAAATATCGAACTCCATGGACGAACGAACTAAAACTAAATAATTCCAAGTTCGTTTTATTTATAAATTTTTATCAATTTCCCTTTTTTTTCTTTTTTTTATTGGAAAAATTGCTTCATTCTTTTAACTTTTTTTTTAATTCAATTATAATTATTAAGTACTATATGTTTAAAAACGAAGAACAACAAATCTTTCCATTTCAAATGTTGGTGAAAAAAATGTTTTTGCCAATCCCACATCCCGTTCTTCTATCAATGAAAATAAACTTGCATCCATCGTACTTAATACTCCTCGTTCTTTCATACATTTAATAAAACTCGTAAATAAAAATAATAATGGACTCTTTTTGGGGCAAACTAAAAAGGTTCTGCCTTTTGTTGAAACAAATCGTATTCGAACTGCTTTGTCTGATATAAATGTTACTAGAAATGACTTATTATTTCCCGACCATGTATCGGCGTGTATTCTTGTTGGGATATATACTCCAAATGGTGTTGAATTAATTGGAAATACAACTACCATTGAATGTGTTACATGGTAAATTTTCTTCAATAATTCATCATAATCCCATCCGTGAAAGTCAGAATCAAAGAGACACTCAGAATGTCTTGACTTTGCGAAATATCGAAGGGTATCAATGTTTCTTTGAATAATTTTTGATCTTTCTTTTCGGAGAGGAATTGGCTTAGTTGGGCTGATCATTTCATCACAATTAATAACTTCAGTTTGGGGGATAATTGATTGTTTTAGTATGCTTTCATTGTCTTCAACTTTCGTGATTGAATTACTCTTTTCCTCATTTGGGGATTTAAATGAATCAATTTGAATCAAAAACACCTTTTTCTTTCTTTCAAGTGATTCAATTCCCTTTTGGTCGACTCCAATTATTTGGTTGATATTCTCAGTAAATCGTTTCAACTCCATTATCACTCGCTCGCGTATTTGAATTAATTCGTCACATTTACTTAATTTTCTTTCAAGCGACAGAATTGTTTCATTGTCGATGCCATTTATTGATATTTCTTGATCTTGCCCAATTAATTTGTTTTCAATTTCATTAACGATTGTATTAAAAATGTTGTAAGAAGAATTCATGATGTTGTTGACATCACTCTCCCCAAAACAAGAACACATTAACAATTATATAAATTTAAAGTTCAACCAACACAAAAGAAAGGAAAGAATGTTTTACAAAGCAAAAAAAGGAAAAAAGAAAAAAGGAAAAAAGAACTAAAAAAAAACTTACAAAAAACACAAAAAGTGAGATGAAGGTTTATGATGAAGAAGATAATATAATCGTTCTTGAACAAACTATTTTCCCTGACAAAGGTGTTCTTTATCAACAAAGAGGAGTTTGTGCCGAACCTAAAATCAATTTGGTTCAATGCAGATTATTTTTAACAAAATTGATTGCGGTGTTGAATAGAGGAGACTCTTTCTCCCAAGAGGAGGCAACTGAACTGTTCTTCGCCACTACCAAATTGTTCTTTTCTCCAAATGTCCCATTGAGACAATTATTATTTACTGCACTGAGATCCATTATTCCTTATGCTTGTGATGTTTTTGTGGTGATGAATTCTCTCGGCAAAGATGCTACTTCAGTTTACGACTTCCAACGCTCTTCGGCTTTGAGAACTCTTGGATTGATATTGACAGATCAAACTATTAATTCTTTAGAAAGACATTACAAACAAGGTATTGTCGATAAAACTCCAAACGTTTCTGTTAGCGCTCTCTCAACTGCATGTAAACTTGCATTAACCCATGCTGACGTCGTAGCAAAGTGGATGCCAGAAATTTCTACAGCTCTTTCCTCCAGCAATCATTTGGTTCAAAGCCAAGCAATTCGACTTCTTCGTATTCTAAAGAGAAATGACAGGGTTGCTCTTATTCGATTTGTAGTCACTTATGGCAAAGAAAAACCATTGAGATCACCTTATGCCCATGTTGAATTATTGAAGATTTGCAGAGATCTTTTGATTGGGGAAAGAGCTTTCAGCAAAACAGTTCTTCCATTGGTTGAATATGTCCAAACTTCTTTAAGGCCAAACAATGATTTGGTTGCAATCGAAGCAATCAAGTTAGCTGCTCAACTTGAACTTGATGCCGCCCCACAGTCACTTTCCGCCCAATTAATGAACTCCATCCAAGTTTATCTTCAAAGTAACAAAACAATTCTTAGGTTTGAGGCAATAAGAACTGTAAGTGAAATGAGTCATCGTTACAACGAACTTGTTTCTACCGTTAGAATTGATGTTGAAAGTTTATTGAGGGAAAGTAATCGTGCCATTCTTACTCTCGCCATTGCCACATCATTGAATATTTGCAATGAAACAAGTATTGAAGGATTACTGAACAAAGTTTCCAAGTTCATGTCTGAATTGCCAGATTCTTTCAGAATTAAAGTAATAAATACCGTTGAAAAATTATCTGAAAGATATCCAACCAAATACATTCCTTTATTGGGATTCTTAAGTCATTCCCTAACAATAAAGGGTGTTAAATTCCAAACTGCTGTTGTCAATACAATTCATAGACTGTGTATTATCCAACCAAAAATCAGGGAAACCGCCTTGAACACATTGGCTGATTACATCGAAGATTGTGAATACCCTGAAATTATAATGAAGGTATTCGCTTTTATTGGGGAAGAAGGTCCTCACTCAAAGAAACCAATGAAGTATATTAGATGTATTTACAATAGACTTCTTCTTGAATCCCCAAGCATTAGAGCGGCCGCCATTACTACATTAAGCAAATTTGCTGAAATTGCAGAATTAAAGAACAGTGTGGTCGAAATTTTGAAGAAGTGTGCCTATGATGAAGACCAAGAAGTCAGGGATAGAGCCTGTTTCTATAGTGTCTTTTTGGATACCCCAATTATTGAAACTACTTCAATTAATAATAAAACTGATATTGACGCTCTTCAACATTTACTTGAGCAATACATTCAAGGAGAATGTGATGAACCATTCGATTTGGAAGAAGAAGCCAAAAAAGCTGTTATTGTAGAACCAATCAAACAAGAAGAAGTTGTCAGCGAAGTTAAAAAAGAAGAAGAAATTGTTGAGGGACTTGGTCAAATATTGAAAAAGAGCGAAGTTACTTTAACAACAGCAGGAAGTGAGTATGATATCATCTGTAAGAAAATGATTTATCCCAACAATGTTGTTTTATTATACTCCATTACGAACACACTTACTGATTATTGTTTGTCCAACGTGTCAATTAAAATTAAAAACGAAAAAGGTGAATACAATATTGTCGAACAAACGACCATTCAAACTCTCGCAGCCCAAGAAACGGATGTTATTAAAGTGGTATTGGATAGACCAAACAATTTATTTGGCACTTTCTCTAATAAATTATCATATATTTTGAAAGAATCACCAGAAGATGAAATGGGTGATGAAGACGAATACATTATTGATAACGTAGCATTGACACTTTCCGATTTTGTTGGTCCAATTGAAATTGCTGATTGGGCTGCTCAATTTGAGTCGTTATCTGGGGAAGCAAACAAAACTCAGATATTCAAATTCCCTGCATTCAAAACATTACAAATCGCAGTTGATAAACTCAAAGAGTTATTTGGGTTATCTGTTGCCGATGGAACTGATGATGCCAAAAAAGCAGTCAAAAAGCATATGCTATTGTTGGCTGGTAATATTTTATTAAAACAACAAGCATCTACTTTTGTTCGTTTGAGAATGTTGTGTGATGACAAAGGAGTTACTGTCGAAGTTTGCATCAGATCAAACAATGAGGCAGTACCCGACATGCTTTTGGCTTTGTTATAAGTCAGTTATTTTGCTTCTTAAACACAATTTAATTTTCAATTAATCATAATAAAATTAAACAATCATACATGATGTTTGGTGGATAACACCAAAGCAATGGGCTGTTTCTTTTGTCAACAACTTTTTTTCTAACTTTTTGGAGCACCTGAAGAAGCACCATTCGCCCAACGACGTTACGGTCGTTGGGAGGTTTAATGATGACAAATTAAAACACATATAAAAACATTTCGGCTTGATACACTTAAGATTTTTCGACAGAACCACAGAACGTAATGAAATACACCCATAGAAAGATTCTTCCCCCAACGAGGTAATTGAAGATGGTACGACCAATGACTGGAGAGACGTGCAATTGAAAAATAATTTGTTGGAGATTGAAGACATTTGTGAGGATAAAGTGATCGAGGTCAGAGAAGAACAATTTGAAAAAGCAGCATTGTCGCACTGGGTCAATAGTGAGGGGAGGCATATTGACTGAAGAGAAGAACAATTGGCAAATGATTGATTTTCGATGGAAACTACGGATTGTGGTATATTTAATGAAGAGAGTTTTAAACAACCAGAAAAAGTGGAAGGAGGGATAAATGAAATTGGGGGTAACTCGACCGTTTGCAATGAACGACAATTTTCGAATAAACTCTTATTCAATCCTTGTAATTTGGTTGGGATTTCAACGTATTCTAAATTGACACAATTCACAAATACAGATTCACCGATGTATGTTGTGGACGATGGAATTATAATTGTTTTTAACGAAGAACAATCCCAAAAACATGACCCACCAATAGATTTCAATGTATTCGAAAGAATTATGTTGCTCAAAGAAGAACATTTTGCGAAACAACAGATACCCAAATGAAGGCAATTTGAAGGAAGAACTATTTCTTTCAATTTGTGGCAATACATAAAACATTTATTTTCCAACAGTTCACAGTCACAAGGCATTTGAACCAACCGAAGGGAATGGCAATTATAAAATATTTCTTCATCAACCAACAACAGTTTTGTTGGCAATTGTACTTCTTTTAGGTTTGCACAATTCATAAAAATACGGTCTCTCAAGGAGTTACATTCATTTGGTATTGTGATTGATTCTAATAAACTACAATGCTCAAAACAACTCGAAGATATTTCATTTATTGTGGTTGGGATTATAAATGACTTCAAAGAGATGCATTCACTGAAACAAGACTGTGGCAGTGAAGTGACATTTTGGGGAATCGTTATTCGTTTTAGTTTTGTGCATTTCTTAAAACATTGAACTCCAATAAACTTTAGTGATGGCGGTAATTGTAAGGATTTGAGTGATGAGCAACCACAAAAACATTTATCGAGAATGGCTGTCATCGATTTCGGTAATTGGATTTCCTTTAAAGAAATACAGCCCATAAAACATTCATTTACTAACAAACTCAGACTATCACCCAGCGTTATTCCAGTTAAGCTTCTACAATTTGAAAAACAACCATTGGGAAGTGAATTGATTGTTGATGGAAAGACGATTGCAAGAACATTTCCGCGATCTGAAAATGCATTGCGTTGTATTTGCAAACAGTCACAGACAACATCGTTCAATTCAATTTTAAGCAGTCTGTCATCACTGGTGTATATGACGTTAGGTGTTAAAATATCGTTAGTTTGAATCAATTGTGCGATATAAACTGGAACGAGATGGGTAAAAACAAGGCAATTAGAAATAGAAATTGATTTAATGTTCATGCAATTTTGAAACGCAGACTCACTGCAGTAAATCATTGAATTGGGGAGAACAATTGACTCCAACGAAACGCATTGATAAAAGGCATTCCTACCGAGATACTTCAAGGCGCTCGGCAGAACAATACTTTTTAAATTTGAACAACCAGAAAAAGCGTGTGCGCCAATCGAACGAACAGTTGGGGGTATTTCAACATGGGTGAGAATTGAATTATTAGAAAAACAGTTATTTCCAATGATCACAACACTTTCTGGAATTTTGATTTCCTCCAAATTAAGGTATCTGCAACAACCATCCCCCAATTTTGTGACTCCAGGAGGAATCGCGTTGTCTTCTGGTATTTTTTTTAACACAATTTCCCTGTACTCCACAATTTCTTCGTGCCTCCTCGTTGAATACTCAAGATATGAAACAGGATAACAAACAATGTATTTATTCATATTCGGTAACCTCACATCTTTTGAATTGAATAAGCATTGCGTTTCGATGTTGTGGAATAAACGGGTTTGTGGGATTGGGTTATAACGAAACTTATCAATTAAATTTTTAAATTTCGAATTTGTTTGAATTAAATTTAAGAAGTCCTTTTCATATTTAAAATACTTTGAAACAATCATGGCGGAGTAACTGTCCAAAGTGTTTTGTTGAAATCCTTGTTGCCTGTTCATATGGCCGAAATTAAGAGTTCCCAAAAAAAATTTTTTAATTTTGAGAATTTACGTTTTACATAACAATAAAATAATTTTGAAAGAATAAAAAACATTCGGCGAAATGAAAAATCGATAGACATGGCTGAAAATAGCAGTTCACCACCCCTCCCCTCCGCGAGTGGTCATGAAAAACAACACCGCTCAAATACCATCCAATTATCTACTTTTACTAGGCCAAACACCGTTAAAAAAGTTAATCCTTTGTCTTCTACCACCGAAAGTAAGTTCTTCCATTCACATTCTACTCCGCTGACTCAACCTAAAACTTCTGTTCCACTCAGTGCGTCAACCTCCTCCGTCCGTAGGCCTTTACCCAAACCACCTTCCCATCCATCAAAACATACTTCTTTTACTTCAAATCCAAATGACGTTTCAGCTAAAACTCAAACAAACACTCCTTCTGGCATTGAAACAAAAGTCCGAAATTTACAGCAATCAGTACCTCCACCAAACCAATTGGAATTTATGTTGGCAAAACAACAGAAAGAGCAAACGAAGGATACAAAAAGGAAAAAACCATTGAACATGGGAAAAATGGCACAAACAGTTAAAGGACCAACGAGTTGCAATGGGGATGGCCATTCTACTTCGCCTGTTGGGGAAGATGAAACAAAAAGAAAAACAACACTTTTAACTGAAAGAGAAAAACAAGCAATTTCATTTTTAACAAATGGAATGTCACCTTTCAATGTGGGAAGCAATGGATCAAGTGTCAAAGTAGTTGAAAAAGAATGTCTGTGCATAAATCAAAGTACTAAACCAATATTAGTTTCAAAAGATATGATGAATGTTGAAGATACCGTTGAAATTCGACATTTTCTTCAGACTTCCGAGATGGCCTTACAACAAATGAAAGGTGAATTACTCCCATTTAGTTATATTATCGCAGAAACATGTTCTGGAGAATTACCTCAGCCAATGGCGATGATAATTAATACTTGCTTTTCTCAATACAAAACTACTTTCAAATGCACAACAAACACACGTTGTTCTGATGTGAAAAAAATGGTTGAAAAAGGAATTAACGCTAAGGCGTCATCTCGATATCAAATACGATTAGATAATTATCATATGATCATTGCTGGAACAAGACTATTTTTTGATGACAACAAAGAACTAAGAGAATATTCGTTTATAAATGATTTAATAAGAAGGGAGAAAGTGTTAAATATCGAGTTAATTGAGAATACCAAACTAACTGAGCAAATTCCATCACTTCAACCAAAACATCAAAATTTATTAGTAAAAGAAACAAGAAAATGTAAAGCAAGTAAGTATTTAGATGAATGTCTTTCATTTACGATTTATGAATTATTAAATTTCAATCCCGAAATTGTATTTAAAAAGTATTATGATGACAATGAAATACCAAATTGTATGAAGAATTATTTTGAAACCAAAACGTTTGAAAAATATAAGATATCTTTAAAGGTTAGTTGTTGTTTATATATGGGGACTGAAAAATTGTGTGATAAAGACTATTTTACTTCGGAAATATCGGATACAGTCTTTGACTGTCGTGTTATTACTGATTTCGCTTATTCAACACTTCCTTTAGAGGTGCGTCTTGGTGTGACGTTATATGCGATGAGAAAAGGAAAAAAGGTTGTCATTGGCTTTGTTAATATCCCTTTGTTTGATTTTCAAAACTTTTTGTTGTCGGGCTACATAAATTTAAGGTTATGGCCTGATGAGGAATCTGATGCTGTTTCTAGTCCACTTCAGAACCCATCCCCTAACTCACCAATTATTTCAATTAAATTCCCTGATCCAACTGTTAAAATTATATATGAACCTTATCAACCAAAATTCCCTCAAATCCCAAAGAACTTGTTGAGGATATCGGATGATGTCCAACAATTAGCGTTGCACAATGATCCTTTCCAACCATTAACTAGCGTTCAAAAGAATGAAATTTGGCAGAATAGATTCAACATTTTGACTCAATTCCCTGATTCTATGGATTTACTGTTAAGGGCTGTTCCTTGGACTGATTGCAAGGCACGAGAAGAAATGGCTGATTTGATTAAAATTTGGCCAGGGATTAGTGCTATTCAGGTAATTGGGTTATTGGATGTAAGAAATTCATTTGCCCCAGCAAGAGAGTATGCGGTCAGACTGTTAGAAGAAGCAAGTGACAAGGTCATATTAGGGTATTTACCACAATTTATTCAAGTATTGAAATTTGAAGCATACACGTGTTCTGCTTTAGCGTTATTTTTGTTAAAAAGGGCATTAAAAAACCGAGGGGATATGGGACAATTATTTTATTGGCTTCTCGTCGGTGAAAATGAAAAAACAAAGATTAGTTTGAGATCAAAAATATTATTGGAAGTTTATAACTCTCTTTGTGGTGTTCAGTTGACTGAGTTAAAAACACAAGAAAACTTCATTAAAATCATTGAGGAAACTGCAATTAACGCCAAGAAGTGGAAAGGAGATGAAATTAAATCCAATTTACCTAAAATGCTTGGGATTGTTAATAGGGCGTTGGAGGGAAGCCAATTAACTCTTCCTTTTACTTCAAGGGAAACAGTTAGTAGTGTTCTCGTTGATAAATGTAAAGTATTTGACAGCAATGCCCATCCAATTCTTTTATGTTTCCAATCATCTCCAATATTTTCGCAACAAGAAACACGATTTATATTCAAAGTAGGAGATAATTTGATGCAGGACATGCTAACTTTACAAATGTTTAAATTGATGGACGATTTATGGAAAAAAAATGGAATTGATTTTCGTATGACAATATACAATGTTTTGGCCACTTCAACAACCTCAGGAATTATTCAGTTTGTTCCAAATTGTGAGACTGTCAATAGCATCCAAACAAAAGGAAGGGGAATAACAGGTGTATTCGATGATGCATGCATTTACGAATGGATCAAAAATAAAAACACTGACAGCGATGATTTGAAAGAAGCAATTGAAAACTTTACTTATTCATGCGCAGGGTATTGTGTTGCGACATATGTTATTGGAGTAGGGGACAGACATAATGACAATATAATGGTTTCAAAAGATGGCCACTTATTCCACATTGATTTTGGTCATTTCTTGGGAAACATAATTAAACTTGGATTTTATAATAAAGAATCAGCCCCTTTTGTTTTAACAAATGATTTTATGTTTGTAATTACAATGGGGAATACTAATACTGATAATTACACATTTTTTGAAAACATATGCACTAAAGGATTTATGATTTTGAGAAGTAACGCTAAAACTTTCATTTATTCATTTATGATGATGCTTTGTAGTGGAGTTCCCCAATTAAAACACGTTGAAGACGTTCAATATTTAAAAGATGCGTTTATGTTGGATAAAACGGATGAAGAAGCTGAGACCGACTTTAGAGCATTAATATGCCAAAGCTTAGGAACATTCCGAACTCGCTTAAATTTTTTTATGCATTCAATGGTTCATTAAATACTACACTATTTGTAATTCATTTATTTCAAAACATCTTTTAAAACCAATTGTTAAATCAAACTAAAATTACTTCTTTCTTTTTGTCGAAACGATATTTAATAATGAATACTACTCCCAATATCATTGCAATTACCAGAAGTGCAAGTGATGTTCCCAATAATATGTACCATTTGTTGGATTCTCTTACAACAACTTTGCCAGCTTGGCAATAATTACGTTTGTCGTAATCATCCAAAAAGCTATTCATTAAAGCAACAAAATCACCACCATTTTTATGGCACATTTCAATGTTTGGAATCAATGTGACTCGTTTGGAATGATTTAGTGGGGGATAAACCGCTGTTAATGAGAAATAAAGACTACCACCAGCCGCAAATGGCATTTTTAATCCTTTAAATAAGAATACACCATCATTTCGACAATTATTGTAAAAACCTTCATCATGATAGATCACTGTTAAATTGAGAGCATTACCAAAAACAACTTGTTGACCCCCAATAATCATTGGGATATTTGGGTGATGTATTGTTAAATTTCCGTCAAGCAAAATCAATGGCGCTTGAACTTTGGAAACAGCTCCACGAGCATGAGCAAGTTTTGGTTGGGTGAAATTAATAACAACATTTTCTTCAATTTCAACTGTTCCATTTAATGTTACCATTCCATCAGGTATTTCAACCAAAGAACCTTTTTTAATTAATAATGTTGTTGCAACTAAAGTGTTTGTTCTCAAATACTTATTAATTGTAAGATTTAAAGCAACAATTTGGTCTGAAATTAATTCATTTACAATCAACGAACCATTTGCAATTGCAACATTTTCAATTTCTACGGGGTCAGTTATGATGACATCCGAATTGACAACTAAATTCCTGAGTTTAAAATGACCATTAAAAGTAACTGGTGACGCAACAACAAAACTTCCATTATTTCCATTTTCATTATTCAAAGTTGTTTCATTTACAAAAGCAACTAATTGGATGTTGGGTGGAACATCACATTCCATTTCAAAACTAAACCCTGCAATGGTTTGATTTAAATCTTCCAATTCCCCAGTTTGATTATTATACTGACATCCCTTATCAACAACACTACAAACATCAGTTCCATTTGTAATGATAAGATTAAATTGAGTCAATGATCTTTCAAATACAGCATTACAATGCTCACAGATAGATCGGCAAGTTCCTGGTTCTAATCTTTTTAACAAAGCATTGGTGATATTAAGATTCAATACCATTTTAACTTTTTCCCCAACAAAATCAAAAGCAGGTAATACGTTTAACATTGTTGTTCCCACGATCGTTTGTGGTTTTTGATTCTGTAAGGTAATGACATCATTCATTATAAATACTGTTGATGTTGTGGATATAAGTTTATTTACCGTCAGTGGTGTGTTGATGTGTACTTCATTTACTCCATAGACATCAACATTGTACTCTGCACCGGCATTCGATCCTAATACAATTAATCTATTTACGGCTGTGGGTGTGTTAAACCACACGTTTGTTGCTTTTAAAGTACTTATTGTCATATTAAACCCAGATAAAGTCAGATTGGTAGCAGTGATACTCCCAACCGTTATTTCATTCATTGCTTCAATTTCAACAACTTCTTTAACATAATACTCAGCAGCACTCATCGTTGCATGGATGATATTACCACTAATTTCACTGTAATCGATAATACAATTTCCATTACAATCGCAGTTATTAACTGAGCCATCGATATTTGCAACACAAGTTAATCCAGAAGAGCAGTAAATAAAAAACAATAGAAAAGGTAAAACCATTGTCATCTTTCAAAACTGAATTAAATTGATCAAAAACCCATTTTTTCTTAAAAGATTTCGTTGAAATAACAAACTCAAGGAGTGGTAGTTTCTATTTTTATTGTTTTGTTTTTGAAAAACAATTATCACAAATAGTTTTTAGAATTGTTATTTCTTCAATCCAAATTTTTCTCTGCAATCTACAAATTCATTATTACCTCAAATGATTGCTCCCCAATCAACACAACTAAACTATGACATCGAAGAATTAAAATGGTATATTAATTACATCAAATATGATATTAAAAAATCATTAGAATACTGCAAGGAAATTGAGAAAATAATAACTCCTTGCAAACAATCATCGAATGAAGAATACATGCCATTTTTACTACCGTTTGCTTTTATATAATGTTTCAAATACAATTAAACAATAATTAAAATTGATATATAGCGAAGGAATACAAGGGAGTATAGTATTAAATGGAACTGAGTGTGCTGGGTCTGTTTGTTACAACCATTTACTTTTTCTTCGGAATTTACAGTTATTTTGCTTCTCTTTATTTTACTTTTCAATAACTGTTATAGAAATTGTCAGTTACACGCAAAGATTGGGTTTCCAAACAAGAAAACTTTTTTATAGTTGATTGTCCATTAAAACAATTATATGAAATATTTTGTTGTATTGATTCCATTGAAAATGCTTTGAAATCATTAAATACATTGAATTTAGAACAAATCCACAAAGTTGTAAATATCATTTGTGGGTCAATTGAAAAGTCAATCAATTCATTAACAATACCTCCCAAATTAATATTTCCAGATACGCCGACACATACATTTTTTAAATTCCCTCATCCCCGTATGTCAGCAGAAATTTACATTCAAAATGGTGAAATTATTTTAAAACTGTTTCTTCTGGATTCAATTGACTCGGACCATCCTTCGGGCGTATTGGCTGATGGGTTGAAACTTGAAAATAAAGAAATTACTCATAAAAGAAGAACATTGAATGCGCATCTCATCGAATCTAAATATTATTGGGTCAGAGACGAAATGGAAGTACATTTGGAAAGCGATAATTTAGATGAACTCCTCAATATATTTGATAAATTAAAGCAAATTTGGAATGTCCATAGTCATAACATCCAACAATTTTTAATTTAATTTTGTATTATCTTAATTTGTTAAAATTATTGAAATATTTCAAATAACTAAACACTTCCGAATTTCGGGTAACTCAATTACTTGTTAAGAACGATTCCTTCATAAGTTTCTTTGAACCAATTGATGGCATCCTCTTTGGTGAGGAGGTGATCTCTACCAATTTTGTCTTGCATTCTCTTTCTTCTTGATACTCTGAATCCTGGTCTGGCAAGTACAACAAAGAAATCCATACCATAAATACCAATTTGTGGATCATATTTCAATCCAAGATCGATGTGTTCTTCAATACCAAAACCGAAGTTACCAGTGGCTGAGAAGTTGCATGCCTTAAGTTCAAATTCTTTAACTTTCAATCCCTTTTCGAGGATTTCAGCGGCTTTAGCTCCTCTGACAGTGACGTGGCATGCGATTTGATCGTTTCTTCTGATGGAGAAAGCACGGACAGTGTATCTGGCTTCAGAAAGAACTGGGGTTTGGCCAGTTAAAGATTCAAGAACTCTAGAGGCATGGGTTAATCTATCACCAGACTCACCAACTGAAATGTTAAGGACGAGTTTGTCAATCTTAATCTTTCTCATAATATCTGATTTGTTGGCTGCCATTTCTATTGCCTCAAGGGTTAGTTTATTTTTTCAGTTTGTTTTTTTTAAGGGTTCCATTTTTCTTCATTTTACGATTAATTTTAGTTTTTTTATTATTTCATTTTTTGCAAACAGTCCTCGTCATTTTCGAATTTTATTGTTTTGAATAACAACTGGGACTTCATAAATGTGATTTATAACAAATATTTTTTTGTCTGAAACTGAAAAACTAAATAAACTATTTGTGCATGACAAGTTTACTTGAAAGGACAAGACAACTCCATGAGGAAATCGAATTATTTGAAGATGAGATTGTAAGGAGATTGAAAAACGAACCAATTCTTCAAGAAGAGAAAATCAAGAATGAACATATCATAATGAAATTGAATAAGGAAATCAATCGTAAAACAATTGAATTGATGGGGTTGTATGAGGACAAAGATGGGAAAAAAGAAGAAGAATTAAAAATAATTAATGGTAATGGTAATTGTGTTGATGCGTTAAATAGTTTTTACCAACAGGTAGACCAAATAAAAAGTGGATATAAAGGAAAACCTATTTCATTTATTGATAATATCGGGCCAAGCGAAGAAATGTATGATGTTATTATTCCTTTTTCAGGAGAAGAAATGAATGGGAAATGTCTTGATTTAATTGGTGTATTTAATGAAATGATAAATTTAGTCGAAGTTATTGAACAAGAAGATTGGAAGTACATCGACTATATAAGGGAGTTTTGGGAATGGAATAATGTGAAAAATGAAAAAAGAAGATATCGGTGTGGTTGGGAAAAATGGATGAAGTATATCGTTGGGGTTTTGGATTATTTAACGAGTTTTTTGGAACGAAGCCAACCATTATTTGACATTAATTCTCATATTAATTCAATGAAGAAACAATTAACAAATGACATTTTAAATGAATACAATTATAAAGAAGAATTAATGAAAAAGGAGTGTTATTGTGTTTATTGTGAGAAAAAATTCAGTAAAGAAACAGTGTTCGTTGGCCATTTGAAAGGTAAAAATCATATAAAATCAGTTCAAAAGTATGAACAACAATCAATGAATGAGGTGATGTGGTTAATAAGAGAGTTAATGGAAAATGATGAAATGAAGGAAGTAATAAACTCGACCATTGAAAATGTGAATTTAAAAATGGGAAGAACAGTGAAAGAATTGGACGAAATTGCGAAAGGGAATGTTATTGACGAAGTTGAAATTAATGAATCTGATCTGGAGAAGAGTGAAGAAATAAAGAAGGGAATCGATAATTATCCAATTGGTGATGATGGAAAACCAATTCCATTCTGGTTATATAAATACCATGGGCTAGGAACTGAATATCGATGTGAAATTTGTGGAAATAAAAGTTACTTTGGAAGAAAGAATTATGAGAAACATTTCCAAGAAGCACAACACATTAGAGGGCTAAAATGTCTTGGAATTACCAATTCAATTGAATTTTTCGATATTTGCCGAATTAGGGATGCATTGGCATTATCACACAAATTAGAAGTAATAAAAAAAGAAGCTGAATTCGATGTAGACAATGATGAAGAATTTGAAGATGGAGAAGGAAATATTATATTAAAGAAGGACTACTTATTATTGCAAAAACAAGGATTAATTTAATGATTTAATAAATGGCTTGCATAAAATCTAAATATTTTTTTAAAAAAAATTAATTATTAAATTTTAATTCATTGTCAATGAAATATCATCTGCATTTGGATCAAATACCCTATCAAAATCATTACCAACATCAACGTGATCAATGTTGTCATTATCATTTTTATTTTTCATTTCTATTTCTTCTTCAATTGAGAAAACGTAATTCTTTTGATTTCTTTTTTTCTCTCCAAAATATCCGTTCAATAATCCCAATGGCAAAGTGACTAATGCCAATAAAATACATACCACCCATTGCTTTAATCCAATTCCAGGATATGTTTGAACTCCAAATGTATTTCCAGAAAATACTATAATTGATGTTTGAACGATTATTTGAAGTAATTCAATTCCAATGAATATGTAATTTGTAAATATGCCTTTAAAAACATCTGTTTCCCCATTAACTCTTCTTGAATTAATTTCATTGAATATTTGACAAAACACAAATGTATTAAATATAACTGTTTGGAGAGTTGTTGTATGTTCTTCAACATCTTTAATTGTGTGTTTTACATTATCACTACAAATATATTCTTTTCCTGGATAATCTTCAATAACACTCATATATCCACATGGAGCAGCGAAGAAATCAAATTTAGATCCAAAGAACAATATAATAAGCAATATGGTTAATTGATAGGCAACTTGGATTCCAATTTTAATAATCATTTGTTTTGAAAGTAAACTATCACTTCTTTTAAATGGTTTTCTTTTTAATAAATCCATTGTTGGTTTTTCTGTTCCGAGCGCCAAGGCGGCAAGTGTGTCCATGATTAAGTTAACCCACAACATTTGCATTGAATTTAATGGAGATCCCATTTGACATATTGATCCAATAACACATAAAGCCAATGCCACCACATTAACTGTGACTTGGAATTGAATGAATTTTCTAATATTATCATAAACACATCTTCCCCAAACAACTGCTTTTACAATTGAGTTGAAATTATCATCCAAAATAACAATGTCAGCCGCTTGTTTGGCAACATCAGTTCCTCTCATTCCCATGGCAAGTGCGACATCTGCTTCTTTAAATGCAGGAACATCGTTAGTTCCATCCCCAGTGACTGCAACGACTTCTCCTCCAATTAATAATCTCTCGACTAACCTTTGTTTATCTTGTGGAGAACATCTCGCTAATATTTTAATTCTTGGGAGTATTTTATCGACTTCTTCATCAGAGAGTTTAGAAAAATCTTTGCCGACCATTGCAATATCCTTATTTCCAGTAATTGAAAAACTTTCATCAACGATGTCACATTCATTTACAATTCCACACTCCTTTCCAATACTCAAAGCAGTTTTAATGTGATCTCCAGTAACCATTCTGACACTAATTCCAGCGGACTTGCAATTTTCAATGGCTTGAGGTACCTCCACTCTTACAGGATCGCTAATGCCAACGACTGCAATAAGGCATGTATCTTTGATATCAATCTTTTCATTTACTTGTCTTTCATTCCAATCTTTACATTCACCCCCATCCATTAATTTATAACTCAGCGCAATTGCCCTTTTTCCTTTGTTTTCCCATTCCAAAGCGATGGATTCAATTTGTTTCTTTTGTTCTTCTGTAAATTCTGCTTCTTCTCCATTTTGATTTAAATAATACTGACATTCTTCAATAATGATTTCAGGAGCTCCTTTGGAATAGACAGTATTTTCGACTAGTGTGTCCATTCTTTTATTTTCTGATGTAAAAACCCATTGTCTGGAAATTGAATTTGTGTTTCTAATTAATGAAGCCGACATTCCAAATTTCTTTAATAACAACAATAACGCGCAGTCAGTTTTATTTCCAATGGTATGATTATCTGCTGATACGTTGGAAGACAAAGAGGTATTAGTCCCAATGTTTACACTTAAATGGTGGAGAAGTTCACCATTGATATTCAATTGGTTATTTTGTTCAACATCAATACGTTCATTTCCAATCCAAATACTTGTGACAGTCATTCTGTTCTCAGTTAAAGTTCCAGTTTTATCACAACAAATACAAGTGGCATTGGACATTGTTTCACATGCTTTCAAGTGTCTTACTAAATTATTATCCTTAAACATTTGTTTCATGGAATAGGCCAATGAAACAGTAACTGCCAAAGGAAGGCCTTCTGGAACAGCAACAACAACGATCGTGACAGCAATAATGAAATAATCGACTAAATCAGTTATTCTCCACCAATCAAACTTGACAGGAACACAAGTATTACTTTCAGATGGTGAACACAACTTGCAATGGTCATTTGCTTGAACAAACCCACTAAATGTAACTGCTTTGTAAAACCACCAAACAGTTAACACAACAAAAACAACTGAAGCACAAATCATTCCCAATTTGCCAATTGTCTCGGCCAAATCATCTAATCTCTCCTGTAAAGGTGTTGGTCTTTGTTTGTCTCTGTCAACGTATGCCTTTAATTTTCCCCATTGAGAATTCTGACCAACAGCAACAACAACCATCGCCCCAGTTCCGTCTGTTACAACACACCCAGAAAGACAAACAAAATTATTTTCCGATTTCTTTACTGAGGCAGACTCACCTGTCATTTCTGACTCATCAATTCGAAGACCATTCCCTTTTAAGTAGATTCCATCTGCTGGCAATACATCCCCAACTGATAAGTAAACTATATCCCCAACAACGAGTTGTGAAGAAGTGGATTCTATTGGAATTCCATCTCTTAATATCTTTACTGTGCAATCCGTTTCTTTGGCAGCAATTTCAATGAATTTTGTTTGTTTAGAATAATCATTCCAAGAAGCAATTAGACTAACAGCAAACACAGCGATTAATATGGCAATGCCCTCATAATAATCAGGGGATTCTGCTTCAACAGAGCTTGAACATTCTCTCTTTGCATGAGGGACGATAAAGGCGAGAATTAATGAAACGACCGCAGAAGCAATAAGAATTAATAATGTTTGATCAGATAATGCCTCTTTCCAAATTTCAAAAAAACTATCTCGTTCAGCAGGCGGTAATATGTTATTTCCAAACTGTTGAATTCTTTTGGTAACTGAAGTTATTTCTATCCCTTTCTTTTCATCAACACTCAACATCTCACATATCCCGTGAATACCTCCAAGTCTTTGATATTGGTCATTATCTCGATGTTCAATTAAATCATTTAATTCCGTTCCCATGACATTGAAATGGATTGTGCTGTCAATATGTCCGATTTCTGGTTTAACCTTAGTTTCCGCCATTGTCGTGGTTAAATCTTATTAATAATAATTTTAAGTTCACTTTTTGTTCTCGCCTCAGCAAAACAACTTTCTGTTCATTTTTGTTTCTCAAACAAAATCATGAAACGAAAAAAGTTAAAAACTTAAAAAGAAAAGACAAAAACTAAAATAAGATCGAACCCTCAATTTTGAGAGGCAAAAAGAAAAAACTCATTGTGATGTCAAACAATAAATACAATGAGTGGTGGGGCACGCCAATTAGAAAGAGTCTTTTTAGCTAATGTTTTAATGTATTTAGAAACGACAGAGAACGTTGAAAAGTTCAGTTTAATTAATAGTAAGTGTAAAGATTCAATTGAAGTATTGCGGATAAACCCAGGATTAGTGTCTCAAGAAACGAAAACACACCCCGAAAGAATAACGTCAACCGCATTTCTTTTCATGAGGGAATTGGAATTTTTTCCAAACCTTGAAACAATTAAATTAACGTTTTTCAACCCATTTATTCTCCATTGCATCCCTTCTTCGGTCAAGAGAATTTGTATTCAAAAAGAAATTGATGAAGATCAAATTCAATGCATTTTACCATTGAAAGATAAAATAATCGAATTAAGGTTATTTAGTTATGATTCACCAGTTGATTTAGAACAATTTCCGAATCTACGTAAAATATATTTAAGAACTTATTGTTCAACTCAAAACCCAACTGACTATCTCGAAAAATTCTTCACTTCCAAAATTCATCGTTTTGATTTAATTTATTTGAAAATGGTCAAATTCTTTGAAGGGCATTTCATTGCTTATTTAAATGAATACTCTGTTAAGTTAGTTGTTATCGAATTAAATCAGTTGGATTTAATTAAACAGGTTCTTGATGCTAGCGTTACTTGCGTCAGAGATATCAGGGTGTGCTGTAAAAATTGGATTGAAGGATTAGATTCGAGAGTGGTTGTTATGGATAATAAATGGAAATATTTTAAGAATAATAATTTACTTAATCAATCAATTAAAGAGAGATGTATTTCTTCGTTAATTGTAAATGAAAGTGATATATCTCTAACCCAATTTGAATATCTTCATTCGCTCGAATGCTTGGAATGTGTCAATGATGCCAATTATATGCCAAAAGGATTAGAAGTTATTGAGCTAAATAACAGTAAACTAAATAGTATTGACAAATTGACAAAATTGAAAGAAATTCATTTAATAAAAGCTCCATCGCTTTGTATTTCCTCAATGTGTAGAAAACTTGTAATAAAGGATTGTAAGTTTCATGAAATCGAAGTGAATAATGAAATTCAATTAAAAGAATTGGTCATAACGAAATCAACTCTATTCGACATCAATATTTTTAAAACGATAACTTATTTGAAATTGGAAGAAGTCGCATTAAGAAAGTTTGATGGGTTGACTGAACTAAAAAGATTAGTTTTGGATCGTTGTACTGCCGAAGAGAATGAAATATTCTTGTTACCAAATTCCCTTACTGAGATTGAAATTAACTCAATGAGCGAAGAAAGTTTTGATTGTTCATTACTTACAAATGTTAAGAAAATGAAGTGTGTTTCAATTTTCCAGGAAAGAAGAAATCGCTACGCAATAAAGACGGAATTATGCACTGCTTTTTGGGGTCCATTCAAAGTTCTTGAAGAGTTACATTGCGACATCAGAACATTACACATGAGCGTTGGGAAAATCGAATCACCAATAAAGAAGTTAAGAATTGAAGGTGATTTATATTCATATCGTATCGGCGAACAACAAACAGATCTAAGCAATTTTAATACTTTAGAGGAGATTTGGATTGAATGTTCTGATTGGGAATTTGTTTTACCGGCCACAATAAAAAAATTAATGATGAGGGGGTGTTTAAACGTCAAAATACCGAACTTAAAGGATGTTGAAATTAAAGAAGTATTTATTGAAGGAAGCAGTTCCATCATTGAAAATATTAATAGTTGCGTGGAAAGGTTATATGTTGATTCATACAACAAAGGAATCGATGAAAAGATAATTAAGAAGTTTCCGAAAGTAAAACTATTGTGGTGAAGTGATAATTGAAGTTCTCATTTCTTGGATTGGTTAAAAACAGCAAATAATTGATTCGGTTCCCATTTTTGGATAAGAAAGCTAAAAATAAATTTTCAATAAATTTTTGAGAGAGTTCAAGAAGACAAGTCTGTAAAATTCTATATCGGTGTTTTTGAAACCCCCATTGAATGATTGTTCAAAATAGCAAAACCAACAAATGTTCTATTTTACTAATTTATTAATTATAAAGCAACTGAAGAAGATGTTAATGAGGACAAAGATACGTCAAGGTGGGGTATGGTTACTAGAGAGCAACTTGCAAACAATGAAATGAAAAGTGAATTGGCAGAGTTACCAAGTGAAATGAATGAATCGAAATCTAGTATTTGGCGCCCATTATAGAAAACTCTTTCAATTCTTTCCAGCCTGAACGTTTTTGAACTTTTTCTTGCCATTTTTGATTCAAAAAAGAATCCTTTTTCCATCAAAATGTCAATAAGCAGATTTTGAATGAAAACCTTCTTGTTCTTTTCAAATCTTCTCTGTGCCGCTTGTTCTTTTTTAACTTTCTTTTTATGTTCCAAAAACAGGGGTCTACAGAATGAATCCGCAAGCGCAACAATATCTATTTCCTCTTCTCCAGCAAATTGCAACTTTTTCAATGTTGGAAATTTCTGAGTAACTTGATAGTTTCCTCTTGGCTTTTTCAAGGTAATGGAGCAGTAATTATTTAGAAGCGTCAAAAGTACTCCTTGTTGAATTGAGTAAAAGTCTTTGTATCTTTGAACACCAAATAGGAATTCCTTTGGTTCAAGAGAGTCATTTACGATGGATTTAGTTACACTCATCCGCTGTTTTAGTCTGTTCAGACAATTGCAGTTCTTTTTAAACTTATTCCTCCAATTTCATGAGAAGATTTTTTTTAAACCAAAAAATTTGTTCAAAAAAGTCAGAAATAGGTTCTTTAATTGTGCTATACTTAAAAATGGAATTTCTTATCTCCATTTTTAACAAAAAGTGACAGTGCCAATCGGCCTTCTCTTTGTTTAGAATTTCAAAAAGAATATTGATATGGTATGATTTAAAAACTTTCAAATTAAGGTGCGCGAAGGCAAGTAACATTGATTGTGGAGAGCCAAAATAAAATCATCTGCCGAGAAGCGTGCCATAAGCCAAAAAGGAAATGACCTTCTCGCTCTATCGAAATATTTTCTATGATTTGAAAAAGGCACTCGTGAAATGTCACACAAATAGAATTCTTTGCCCAATTCGCATGAAAGATCACATTCTAAAACGAAATGAATCTGAGTTTTGTCAAACAACAAAAATAAGAACACAAACCAAAAAAAAGTTGAAAAACAAAAAAAAAATAAATAATTACACTGTGTGATTCGCTTCAGTTCTCTGTTTGAATAACGACTATCCTTTCAGTAACGAAGCAATCAGGGAAGTTATTTCCAGTAACAATTCCTTCTGTTATGTTTCGATAAGAAATACATGAATTCCAACTGTAACTTTTTTTCAGGCCAATTTTCGATATGCCAAAGTAAGAACCGCCAATTAGGAACATGTAATCCCCATAATCGTTCAGTTTTATTGAATTGTCATTAACCATAGATTCCCATCGAAACGGTGTCTGACAGCGAGAATTGTTTTCCAAGGAAAACACAAAATGGGTTTTGTCTTGTTCAAACTGGTTAATTCTATTAATTGGATTTTTAATGTAAACCCCAAATACATCTTGGTTTTCATCTTGGATGATGAAGTACAAATTATTCTTTTTACTGACTGCATTATTAAAAAGGTCATGGCACGTCCCCATTGTGTCACTGTCGAAAAGAATATGACTTTCCTGACACTTCGCCCACTTTAGCAATACTTCTTCTCTTGAGTCAATGATTATTTCATGTATACTTTTGTCTTGACACCTCTTCTGCTCCTGTTCAAATTGTTTGCTCTCTTTTATTTGGACCTTATGACCAAACACCCTTTCGAATATCGATTGACTCGCCCCCATCGCACTTTTTGTTCCAGATAGAAGTTTGATCCTTCAACCCTACACCTTTTAAAGTGACAGTTACTACTAAAAATACGCCTTCCTTCAACCCATCTCAACTTCAGTTTGCGTTAAATGGTGTTGTTTTATTTCCATTT
Organism: Entamoeba moshkovskii; assembly: GCA_002914575.1. NCBI lineage: Eukaryota > Evosea > Mastigamoebida > Endamoebidae > Entamoeba > Entamoeba moshkovskii. The sequence goes on from NWBR01000271.1 coordinate 84,035, forward strand.
AAATTTTCAAATCATACCGAAAGAAATAGAAACTAATTCCTTCGTAAGTCCATTATGCCCATCTTTTTCGGGTCAAGCCTTACAATTATTTTTAGAATTACTTCCAAATTAAATTAAGGGGTTTGCCTTTTCAACAAGATTGGATCACTAAAGCGAAAAGAAAAGAAAAATGGGGGGAATGGGTGGTGATATAAAAGAAAGGATAAGGGATGGGAAAAACAAAACCAGAAAATGGAACGAAAACCACTTGTTGTTTATTATTCGAACAGTAACTCAGTAATGGGGGAAATTGCCCACAAAATTGCCCTAGATGTTAAAGGTGACATTTATGAAGTCAAGACCACCCAAAGAATTAAGAAGATGAAGCTCAGACAAGACGGTAGAAAGACCTTCAGTAAAGTGCCAGTTATTTTCGATCTTGTCGACTTCTCCCCATATAATGAAATATTCATTGGGGGAGAATGGGTCGGAAAACATTTAGTTGGACCAATGCGCCAATGGATTAACCAAAACAAGACCTTTATTCTACGTGACGACATCCAGCTCATTTTCTTTGGATTTGACAAAAAGGGAAAAAAAATCAATAAAACTTTCAAAGAAATGGTCGATTTGCTTGGTGAACCTTATCGTAGACTAATTATTACTCCAGAGGATTATCCCTACCACAATTTGTCAAGAAAAATTGGTTATCATCAAAATGCCTCCGAGGAAGATGAAAAGTATATGGACAACCAAATGATTAATGCTGATACATCCCTCGTCGGTAAAGTTCCAATTAACAAAACGGAAAAGATGAGGACAACCCCATCCAGTGGCAGCGAACAGCATGTTCGTATTGAATAATCCATTTGTTCATTTTTTATGGTTTCAACAAATTAAATACTCAAAAAACTATTCTTTACTTTTATTGATCAAAGGAAAATACCAACCAAACACATAATTCAAGCAGACTGGAATTCCCCACTACATTTTGTATAAAAGTATTCCCTGTGGCGGTATCTTAACACACAATTAATAAAGTCACACCTATGGCGTGAACGGGAATGTTTAACGGCCGTGAATAAACATATCATTAGGGAATCGGAGTCTTGTTCATCCGAAACGTCATCCTCAGACAATGAATCACCATCGTCATCACTTCCAGCACTATCCTTCGTTATGGGAATGGCATTCACATTACCCCGCTGTAAAACGTTTTGTTCGGAAATTGTCATGACCGGTTTGTCTTCTCTTTGCAAAAACGACTCATGGTAAGTATCCGAGGAAATACGATCAGAAGACATCAATTGGAACCCTGTGGGGGGATGGCTCATTGAGTACTGTTGATTTTGAAGGCTGTGGACGTGTTGTGTATATAAATCATTCGTCATAAATCTGTCGGTTGGTTGTTGTTGTTGGTATTGCGCTTCCTCGGTTTCTTCGTCGGATTGTGCCTCGAGTTCCTCGCATTTACTCTTCCACAACTAAATAAAAAATTAATGTTACGTTCCACGACTAAAAAGTTATTTGTATCACAAACTTGCTTGAAAGCGTCAATCTGCTCAACGCCAAACCCGTGTGCTTTCAATCTTTCTTCCATTCTATTCATTACTTTATCTATGACTGAATCGTAAAATTCATTTGCTGAACTACCAGGATTGGGGACTGCACGTGAATAGTTGGTTGATTTGAAATTGAATGACATTAACTGTTATTTCCAGTTTTACAGGGTTTTTATACCTGTTCTATTTTTACAGAAATATTGTCATTCAACAATTGTTGGGAAAAATTATGGTTTGATCAAAAGGAAGGGGAGTTCTTGGGATTGTGTGATTTTTTTTTGGAGTTTTTCCAGAAAAAAGTGATTACCGAAAGAAATTTTCAAAGTTCGAATTCCCCGAACAGGCAAGAACTCTAAAAATCATTGTTTAAACCAAATGAAAGTCAGTTATATCATGATTCTTGTTTTTATTTCTCTTTCTCTGGCGAAAAAAGTGTGGGTTATCACAGATACACATTTTGATGACCAATATGCCCAAGGGTCTGCCGCCAAGTGTTACACTGTGGATTGTTGCCACGCCAATTCCGTTCCAAGGAAAAACACTGAGGACAATATTGCTGGAAGATGTGGTAATTATGAGTGCTACGCACCATTAAGCACGGTTGTTTCCTCATTAGACTACATCAGGGAACATAAATCAGAAAGTAACATTGTATTCTGGTTGATGGATGCTGTTCCGGGAGACGTTTTAAACCAATCAAGAAGTATCAATCAAAACAGAATTAAGGCAATTACCGATGAAATTAAAAAAAGGTTACCAGGATTCAAGGTTTATCCAACCCCAGGAAATCATGACTATTATCTTTCTAGCTATTGGGAATATCCACCAAAATGCCAATGGATGTTAGACCATATGGCTGACCAATTCAAAGAATGGTTGTCACCAGATGCGCTCAAGACCTTTAAGCAAGGAGGGTATTACAGTGAATTAATAGATTCTGGTGTGAGATTAATCTCTTTAAATTTAGTCTACGTTGATAAATTTAGCATCCACGCAAATAAATACATCGAGACTGATCCAGGAAATATGGTTGCTTGGTTTAACCAAACCTTAAAACAATCTAAAATGAATGGGGAAAAAGTAATTATTATTTCACATGAGGGCATTGGATTAAAGTCAAGTGGTGAATTCGATTTAGTTCCTGAATTCAATTCCGATTACACTGCCTTAATGGAGGAATATGCTGACATCGTTATTTCCCACTTTTCTGGTCATTCCCATTATCAATCTTTTAGACTTCTCCCAAACAGAGAAAATGCGAAGTATCATGTCATTATTAACCCGGCATTAACGACTTGGGGTGGTATCAATCCAAAGTTCCGATTAGTGGAATTTGATAGAAACTCAGTAAAAGATTGGACTACGTTTGTCTTAAATATTAACGAATGTAATGCTGCTTCATCTGGATATCCTTGGAAGAAAGAGCATAGCGCCAAAGAGGTTTATGGCTTTAGTGATTACAGCACTAATGGGTTAAAAGTGTTTTATGACCAATTAAATACGAACGACGAGGTATGGAAAACTTTTATGGGATATTACAAAGACGCAAGTTTCAATACCTGCACTGGAAAATGCAAAAAAGGTATTCTTTGTGCTTTATCTCATTTAACTGAGGAAGAATATAATGTTTGCATAAACCAATGATAAAGAAATCCTTTTAATTGAATTTTCAATTCGCTAAAATTTTTATTCGTCATGGTCAATCCAATCGTATTGACTTTCAATAAAGTTGTCTTGAGTGAAAAAATACATACAAAGTGCTATTGCAGATTCAAATAAACATAAGAAACTACAACGGACTGCGTTGTGTTTAAAAAAGGCATTTAAAGGATTAACTAATCGTTCATAACAAGTCATACTCGTTTTTGGTACAGCCCCGCAATTGTCAACGTTTGTCGAAATCCAACCGCAACAGTGATATTTGAATTCAACTTGAACTAAATTATTTGGGGATATCAAACCATGTTTTGAAATATATCTTTCCGAGTTTATCGATAATAAAGCAACCATCAAATAAAGTAGTATTGGTATAAAACAACATTTAATACCAAGGGATTTATTGTCCAGTGAGGTGGAAATTAAACGGATGGAAGAAAATAAAAGGGCGCACAGTGTGGTTACAATAATAAATAAACATTCATTAAAATAAAAGTCATGGTAATGTAAGTCATGGAACAAAGGAATGGTAATTGCGTACATTAAATATAATAATGATAATACTATTGATAAAATTTCACAAACAAACAATATTTTATCTTTTCTTTTTCCTTGTTTATATCGTTCGACAATGGTTTCGATGAATTGCCACACCACTGACTCACTTTGAAATGGATTCAACACAAAACCACTTTCCATTGTTTTTCAGTTCTGTTCCTTTTTCAGTTCCATAAAAACAAAAATAGGATTTCTCATAATGTTTTAAAAACAAAAAACCCTAACAATTTGGTTTTTAAGAAAAGAAAGTGATCAAGAGAAGATTTCATCACTTTCTTTAAATTGGAACTCTTCTGATTGCCGAAAGTGATTGGTTCTGAGAAGTAAATTTCAGATCATGAGAAAAAAGAAATATTTAGAAATAAAGAACTGTCATGTTTTAATTCATCAATTCTGTTAGACTAAATGCTTAATGAAAATTCATCATTGATGACAGAAAAAAGAATCAAAAACAAAGTGCTGAGGATTGTTTTACTTTGTTGTTTGGGATTATTTGTTTTATTTTTTCTTGCGGCGATCGTTGGCTTAATTTTTACTCCCATCACCCCAGCCATCCAAAAATGGTATGATCCAATCCCGGATGCAATTAACTCAATTGCAACTGAGGCCAAAGTAGTTTATCCGATGATTGACGAAGTCCAGTTAGTATCCAAAACAGTAATACGAGGTGATGTATTGTTTCAGTTTGGATTCTCCGAGTTCAACAAGTCGTTCAATTTTATCAATTTGATAATCGACAAACAAATTGATCCAATATTAGAACTAACGAATTCAACAATAACTGGAATGACACATTTTGTAAATGGGATTGCCGATTTTCTTCATAAATTTCATATTAATTTTAACTTAACTTTTGTTAAGAATTTGAATATTATGAATGAACTTCTTCAGGACGTACCGTCTCAACTAAATGAAATGCAAATACAAATGCAAAAGGCAACTACAGCTGGTGCCGCAGTGGCTCAGTCAGTTGATGTTGTTGGGTTTAGGTTTGACAAATTTATAGGTGTCTGCCAAAACCTGTCAGAAGTAGCCGATGATGTATTTGAGAATGTCGATGTTGTGATGAAACAATTAGGTGAAATGGATAACTCCATACCCCCTATTGTTATTTTATTTAAAATAGTGGGATGCTTTGTCTTGGCTTGGTTGGCGTTTATTTCAATTATACTCTTCTTATTTGTTATTTAATTGAATATGTAGTGAACAATTAATTTTAAATAAACTTTCAATTAAAATAACAATTCATATCATTGACGAATTGTTGCATGGCAAATGAGAAAGAAGGTAAATCGATAGCACCCATAAATAAGTTGATTGTTGAATTTCTTTGTTCATCGGTTAAACGAGGATGTTCTTGGAAAAAGGTGTTTAGCACAATGTTGAATGATTGCAATAATGAAGGAACATCAACTTCAAGAATATTGTATAATAAATCAATGATCTCTTCTTGAGAATGTTCATTTTTAATGAGTAAATTAAGTAATTGGACACAGAACATAACAGTACTTGATTTAAATATTGGGTGAATAAATAGTTTTTTGTTCATATTCAACTCAAGAACATTTTCAATAATCAATTTCACCAATTCAATATCAGGCAAAGTAATTCCCTGAAGAATTAACTGATTCAAAAGAGTGAAGAATTGCGGAGTTTTCGATAATTCATCGAAATAAACATCGCACACCCTAAAGAACAATGAATATCCTTCTCTAAACAATTTATTTCCAACTGTTGCTGTGTTCAAAGCACTCATAATATCTGTTGAGGCCAACGTAAATGCCTTATTTAAAACTGAGGTATAAAGTGGTGAAGTTTTAGTTTTACTTCGATATTTCCATTCTTTGATGAATTGAGAAAGAATTTTGACAAATAAACAAAGAGAAGCATTTGAATGTTTTTCATTTTGTTGGAGAATGAATGAAATTTTCCCATTATACAAATTAAACAATACTTCTATTATATTAATTACACTTTGTTCTTCAATGGCACTATGTAATTGTATAAGAATTGAATAATACATTGTTAAAGTGTAATGAAGTAGTTCCGAATTGATAATTGGAATTACTTTGGGAATAATTTCAGTTAACAAAGAATTCAAAGGAAGTAATATCATCTGCTTATTTAAATTATTTAAATCCTCTTTTCTCTTCACAATAAATTGGATGGTTTTGCACAATTCTTTGTAATTATTGAAATTATTGGTTTGGAAGCATTCAACAATTGGTTTTATAACGGTTTCTTCAATGAAAGATTTGTATCCATTTGCGTTTTGGTCGAAATCATGTTGTTTAAATGTTGAATCTGAAGGTGGCAACACAATTACATTACTCAACCCAACAATAACATCTTTCCTCATGTGAAAATCGAACTTATTGACAAATGGAACAACATTGTTCATGATTTCAGAAACGATTTGGACTTGAAACACTTCTGGTCTACATGCCAGAATTAATTCAAACACCAAATCAATTACTTTACCAAATACTTCCACATTTCTACATGAAGTTGCAATTTGAATGAAATGAAGAATCAACTGGTTAATGTATTGATTAGTGGCAGGTGATTCATAATCATGTAAACAGTTAAACAATGTTGAAATCGCAGAATTTAATTTGACAGCAACTGTAGCGACATCTTCATTATTAATTCTTGGGAGAATATTTAAAATATTAAATAAAGGGGCATACATTGCCTGGAGTTGTTCTAAACTCTCCATTTTAAATATCAAATTCGAGTGAATTTCAAGGAATAAATTACAAGTCGTAGCAATATCACAAACATCTCCATTTGTATAATTTTGTGGTGGTTTAGTTGTAATTAATTCAAATGAACGATTCATTGCTTCTATAATTAAAGGAAGAACTACTTGTCCTTGGAAATCAATTAGACTCATTAAGACTTGATATGCTGTAAAAATAAAAACTTCAAATTCACTTTGTTCATCACCAACTTTCGAAGTATCTAACATTTCTATTTGACTGTAAGTTGAACAAAACAATAATGGAATAATTGCCTTGCAGCAATCTTGAGCAATTGGGGCAAATGCTTCCGAAATACAAAGAGAATCCGCTATTTGAGAATCAAATAATGCTCCCCATGCCTCAAAACACATAGAAACAGTTGTGAAATCGTTTGTGTGAGAAAGAAGAAAAGAGTTAAGAGCAAGTGGGATTTGAAGTAAAGAATCATCGAAAGGAATTCTTGGAAGACAAACAACAAATGTTTTCATTAAGAGAAAGAGTGCTTGTTGGGGAGGTACATCGTTTTGTTTCAATAAACCGAGAGTTAAATTCATAACCGAAATATGAAATTGAGGATTTGAAGGTATTTTATTTGTTTGAAGGTATTCACTTAAACAATCCAATGATGGTTTAACCATTGCTGGTGTTGTTATCGCTTTTTCTAGTACAATAAAGAAATTTGAAGCAATTAATGATTCCGTTGACACCCATCCAACATATTTACTCATTGAAACAAATGCATCAACTCTATTTTGTGTTATTAAATGAACTAAAATCTTAACAACTTCATTTGCCTCTTGTTCAAAAGTAGTTTTAATCCATTGAATACGATTACTTGGAACATGATATTTTTTGGCCACTGTACGATATTCTTCTGCAATAAGAGAAAATAAAAGAATTGCCACACCAACAGTTGACTCATTATTTACTAGTTTGGCAATTTCTGAACACACTGTTTTCCCATTGAACGTCCAACGCGTAACTGCACAAAACAAAACAGCAATTTTATTTGAAGCTTCTCTGCTTCCAATTGAATAATAATGTTGTAATGATTCCAGTAATAAAATTGATAATTGTTCCAATGGAAGTTGTTGGGGTTTGCAACAAACCCAATGATCCAATACAGTAAGGCTAAACCAAACAAAAACCTTATCAGAGTTTTTGATATTCGACAAAGCCCAATTTAAACCATCAGAAGAATCAGTAAAAGAGATAATTGATTGTTGATTTGTTTGAACGTTTTTTCCATTAAAAAAATCGCGAATAACTTGCTCCATTGCGTTTCTGTTATGTTTATCAAAAACAGTTCCACAAGGGTTTGAGTCGTTACATTTTTTTGTTTTTTAAAAACAACAATTCAACTGAAATTGAAAATAAAAAAATTGAATTCATTTCCCCTTTTTTAAGAGTTTTTAAAGATTCCAATATTGATCGTCTCGGGCTGACGTGTATGGATATTCGATCAAATTAACACTATGCTCCCCACAAATAGGACATTCAGCAGCAAAACAATTGTATTGCTCTTCTTCATCTTTAGCAAACATTATAGATTGAGTAACTGAACGAGCAAAAGCGGTTGGATGTTGAGCGAATTCTTTTTTAATACAAAGAATATGGAAACAATGAGAACAAGGGAACATAGCACCCCTTGATTGGTCAACATTAGCATTTTTTGGTTGAGAGAAAATTGGATCACCACAGAAATTACATTTTAAAGAAGTCAAATCCGTTTTAAAGAATTTCTTATGACGAGCAGTTGAGTTTTCAAATAAAGTACTTGAACCACAAGAAGTTTCAATTTCATTATTCAGTTTTTTTTGTTTTTTATCTTGAATATCTACTGCATTTTTGACGATATTCTTAAATTCTTTTAATTCCCAATCAGCTGGCAATAATTGTAATATATCTTCCACTGGTATCTTATTCTTTGTTATCGTTTCAAATATCTTTTTCCTTTTGATCATTTCTTGTTCTGCTGATGATTTCATTAATGATAAATATCCATTCATTGCTTTTAAATAATAATATTTCTTTTCATCTTCATTCTTTATTTTTGATGGTAATGTTAATAATAATGATACATCTTCTTCATATATATTCGTTTTGTTTTGATAATTATATGTTTTAATTAATTTAATTCCGTCATCTATTGCTGATTCAATTCTTTGTTTTTGAAGATTCATAAACATTGATGATCTTGTCATTCTTTTAATTTTCAATGCCCTAATAGCACTATCATAATCAATTAATTTCCAATGTTCTTTTTCATCTAAAAATGATTTAACATCATCATCAGCAATTTCACTTTGTGGTTCAACATATTTCCAAAATATAAATTCTACTAACGCTTTATCACTTCCATGTTTCTTTGTATTCTCTTTCTTTTGTAATAATTCATGAGCAAAGTTTAATGAAAATGATTGATCTTTAAACATTAATAAAGCCGAATAGAATATTGGAAAATCATTTGTATCTCTATCTTCTAAAAATTCAATAAATTCTTTTGGTAATTTAATAAATAATATTCCAAAATATTTCTTTATTAATTCTTCTCCAATTTCTCTATCTCTTTTATTTGAACATAATGTTTTTAAAAATTTGTAAGCTTCTTCATATAAACTTCTTTCCATCAACCAACTTACTTTGCCTTCATGATCTCTTGTACAATCACAATAAATTGAATACGCTTCTTCTGATCCACAACTTCTTACCATATATCGTACAATTTGTGTATTGATTTTATCAACACCTTCAAATTCTTTATTGAATAATATTTTCATTTGACTAAATACATTATTCACTTTCTCGCTATTATTTAATTTCTCTAATAATAATGATACACACCAACAATATAATACTGAACATGATATTTTATTTCCTACAATTTGTGATTCTTCATTTAATCTTTTAATTAATGTTCTATACAGTTTATTTTCATCTCCAATGTCTTTCATTAATCTTTTGCTAAATGTTTCATCTTCTTTTCCATAATTCAATGGTACTGAAAATCTATACATACAAAATCCTGTTGAAACATATATACTTTCTTCTTCTACACTTATATCTGAACACATTGAAATTGCTCCTCCTTCTAATGGTTCTTCACATTTTCTTTCATTAATTAATGAATGACATTCTAAACGATCATTATACAAATAAAAGATATGATTTTGTGTATGACATGCAGTAACAACATTTTTAATTGTATCATTCTTATTAATTTGAATTAATTCATTTCCTTTTAATTCAAATACACTTCTACTAACAATATTACTTGATTGTGCTGGATTAATTGGATCAATTCCTTTCATTTTTCCAGAAACCCATAAAACATTAAATCTATTATTTACTTCAGTATCTCTTATTAATGAGAAATAACCAGTTTCTGGTTCTGTTTTTAATGGCATTTCAAGAATACTTTCATCTTTAGATATTTCTTTATTCTTATTAATTACGATTTTTTGTAAACATGTTGGGGAAGATGCTAATATTATCGTATTTATTGATGTTTCAATCCAATCTAAAGCATTAAATGGTGACATTTCTGCTGTTGTTTTCTTTTTATTTGAATACAATATTTCAAATGTTGTTTTAATTGGTGAAGTTTTTAAATCAATAGTTAATTTAATAATCATTCTATTTGAAGTTGATAATAATACTTTCAATTCTTCTGGATTATTTGAAGTATTATTACTATTAAATTTCATTGCAGTTATAACATAATTTGATGTTCCATCTGTTGGATTTGGGATAGTAATACGAACTGCAGAAATAAGATCTTTATTAATATAATATAATTCACCATTAAAAGTAGATAACAATAAATGAGTACCAGTTGGATCAATTGCTCCTTTTGTAATATTATTATCTGAAATATTTTTAATCAAATTGAATACAAAATTATTGAAAAAGAAATGTTTTTCTTTTCCAAGCATTAATACTCTTCCATTTGCTGAATAAATACTTTTAACAGTAATCCCCCTATTAGAAATATCATGTGTAGATTTATCTAACCAACTGTCTTCAATATCATCCAAATCAACTGTTTGTGCTTGACTACTATTAAGTTTAGGTTTTGGAAAAGATGGTCTACTCGTTTGAATTCTTGAACCTTTAAGTGGAGGTGGAGCTGCAGAAGCAAATGGATTTGTGCTATCATTTGAATTATTATTTCCGAAAGGATTTGTACCGAAATCTTTTGCAATTGTTGATCGTAATTTTGGAGGTTCATCTCCAAATGGATTTGATGAGGGTACTGGAGATTTAACAGTTTTAGAAACAGAAGTATCTTGTGCTTGAACAAATGGATTTGAAGTATCAACAGGAGCGATATCACCGAACGGATTATTACTGATGG
>NWBR01000273.1:0-18370 GCA_002914575.1 Entamoeba moshkovskii
TTTAGATGAATTGATTAATTTGTTGCTGTCCATTCTTTCGTAAAACAATAAATATGATTTATTTGAAACTATTGACCGTTGATCGATTAAATTCACTTTATCGTCATTAAACACAAACCAATCAGAATCAATTTTACAGTTCGCAATAAAATGACCTTGATTTAGATTTCCTATATGATCAATAGTTGCATATAATTTATATTTTGCAATTCCAACAACAAGGTCTTCCAACGGAAAAAAGACGACGGTTTGGTCTTTTTCTGAACCTTTCGAAGTTTGTTTAAAACGTAATATTTGAATAATTAATATTGGAGGGGTTGCAATAAAACTTCTTTTTGGTATTAGAACTTGAGAACAATTTGGACATATTTGAGTAGAATATAAATAAGCAGTTAAACAATCATACAATGTAACATATTTTAATTCATTTAAATCACTGTAATTTTCAAAATCAACTTGTTTTAAAAATGAAGGATTTGTTACAATTGGTAGTTGTAATAATGAAAAGGGTTCAAAATGAGTTGTCTTTTTTGTACAACATTTACAAGATGCTTTATTCATTATCATTCCATGGCTCATTTGACAAATAACTGATTTATTATTATTTAAATAAGTAATGTATTCATTAAAATATTTCTCTTTTTGAATAATGGGAGGAGGTTGTGCAATTGTTATTCCTTTTAAATCCTCATTCATTACGTCGAGTAGTAATAACAAAAATTCGGCTGCATCTTTTTGTTTTCTATCCGAAAAAGCATTATTATGAATGCCAAATGTGATATAAAACCTTTTTGGATTAAATGGGGTTGAATGCTCATTTAATTGTTTTATTGTTTCAATAAGTGATTCAGTTACATTCTCTGTCATTGTTTTAATTCCACTCGAACTTAAATAACATGGTAATTCGTAAGACAATGCAAATTCCAATAACTGAGGTGTATGTGCTAGGCATTGGATGACAACGTTCATATAACATGTATTCCCCAAATTATTTAATCCAGCGGTTCCTTCAGGTAATTTTGCAAACAACTTATTGAAAAATGACATTTTTAAATGACTTTTTTAATTCCTTTTAATTTATGAAAAACTCTAAAAAATTAACAATTTTCATTTTAGTTTTTTATTAGCTTTTTAAACTATTTTTTTTCTGAGTTTCGGCCAAAAACAAAATTAAGGAATAACAGTTGTTGATTAAAAGTGTTGTTGGGCTGAGTGTTGACGGCATAAATCATATCACTCAACCAAAAATTCATTTCTGTTTTTAAACATTTCTTTGAAACAATAGTTTTTTGGAAATAGGACAAGCCTATTCCATCGGTGATTCAACCAATCAATTCCGGCGAGAAGCACCTTACTAACAACAAACCAAGAAATGTAATTTGAAAACCGATAAATTGAAACAAAATTTGAAAAGGACTGCAATCATTGAAATGAAAAATCAAGTGTTTCAACGTTGGGGGTTGAAAATTTGAGAACCAAAGAGAAGCAGGACGGAACGATATCCCAATCTACTTCAAACCAACATATTTTAGAATCTAATCTTTTGTTTCTGAAACTATTTGGTTTAATAATTTATTTATATTTGATTGGTTTCATAAAATCATCAAATTCTTTTTATTTTTTTTAAAAAGAGCGTATGAGATGATTAAAATACATCATCATCCCAGAAAACTCAAAACAAAATCTCGATATTTAAAGGAACTTAAAACTAAGATTTAATCACAAGATGGAAACAACACAAGAAGGATTGACACAAAAGTGGTATGTAGTGGAAAATGAAAACGATTTTGCTTTTTGGATTAATTTATTTGCCGTTCATCTTGCAAGGACAAAACACAATTTAAGCGATAATTACGTAGCTAAAAAACGCGAAAAGTGTTTTGCTGTGTTAATTAAAACTCTCAAAACTTGTTTAAAACATAACCAAAAATGTTATATAGTTAAAAATGAAGGACGTTTCTATTGTCCTTACGATATTGTTTCTGTTGTTAATTGATTCACTTTCACTTTCTTTTTACATTTCATTTTTCAAGCCCAAAGGAATTTTCGGTCAGAACATTTATTCTTTTGACTGTTCTTTCGGTTGCAATTCAATAATTTCGTTGTTTATGATTGGAATTGAAGTCTTTTTTGAGGTTTCAATTCCACTTTTTATCCATTCAGAACATTCGATGGCCCTATTTTGTTGATAAACTTACAAAAGGTTTTTCGAGATTGAGGCTATTTCATCGGATGTTTTTATTTTTAGTTTATGACTTTGGAAGAAAAATGAAAAAGAAAAGTCAAACAAATTAAAAAAACAATTAATCAAACCATTCCAAACCATAAATACTGTCGACAGAAAATTCATTTCTGTTGTTCAAAGGAGTAAAAATTTCTCCGAGGCTGTGGTTGTCACATAATGGTGGCAATGAAAACAAAGCATAAAAATCATCAACTTCGATCCAGCATTTCTGCTTCGTTATCCAAACAAAGTCTGGAACTGAAAATATCTCTCCTTGCCTTTTTAATAAAGGAATAGTGACCATTTTGTCACTTGAATTAAAACAAAACAAAGGTTCGGAGTGGATGGGATTAATCAAAGTGAAAACAAATCCATCACAATTTCGTTCTCCGTAACTATGATCCAAGGATTGAAATGAAGAAGAAAAGGCACCAAATACAAATCCATTTGTTGAAGTGATTACAAACATTGCATTTTTAACTTTTCTTAATGACCCATTTATTTTTGATGCGAATAGCCCGTCAATTGAAGAATTATAAAAACACCTATATTTCTTAAATTTCATTTGAGTCCTCAGTTGATCGAAATTTCTATCCAATTCGGGTGATTGGTCAAATTCGATTAATTGCGTTTCAAATTCTTTTTTTTCTTTTCCGCCCTTTCCTAATCGAATTGGAACTCGATTTGTTGGGGGAATAAAAGAATTCATTGTTTTAATAATTAATTCACTTGATTCGGATTGTTCAGATTCGGATTGAATTGATTCGTCATCAACGGTATTAGAATTAACAACAACAAAAGGTTTATCTAAATTCCTAAGAGAGTCAAAAAGAAAGAGATAATCCTTTCTTATTTCACTTGGAAGAGGTAATCTTTTAAAATTAATTTCTTTACTTTTCTTTTCAATTAAATTTAATTGATTATAGATGCCATTTAATTGTTCATCGTTTTCTAATATTTGGTTTTTTGTTAACTTGTGGGTTTTAAGCATTTCCAATTCTTTCTCCAATTCAATTCGTTCATTCCTTTTCTTGGCTAATACCAATTCTAATTCCTCCAATGACCTCTCATTCATTTTTAAACTTTATTTTTCCAGATTTTATTCTTTTTTATTTTACTATTAAAGTATTAAAAAATAAATAAGAGAGCAAAATAAAAAATTCCAAACTGAAAAAATCATGTCAACACCTTCTCGTCTACAAATAATAAAATATATCACGGATTTTAATGAATTTGATGTCTGGGAATGTGTTTCAAAATGTGAAATTGATGGTGACTTGGATGGGGTAGCAGAAGAATTAAAGGAATATCAAAAACGTAATTCTAATGCTTTGATTGATTTAATAAACACTCGATTTGAAGATTTAGTGTTTTTATCAAAGACGCTATCGGGAATAAAAGAAATTACAAATGAGATTAAATACCCATTAAAAGTACTTGAAAAACAAACAACTGAAAAAATTAAATTAATTAAAATTGAAATTGAACAAATCGTTGAGGATTTAACCCAAAAACAAATTGCAAATGAAAAACATGAAAGGGATAGGATTGAATCTCAAATCTTAAATTGTTTTAATCGCTTAAATTCTAATTTATCTTCCCCTAAAGATATCACTCAAGTTGAAACTGCTTGTTATGAATTGGAAATGTTAAAATATTTAATTCATTTACATGACAAAGCCGAATGTTCTGAAAAGATTTCAAGTTTGTTTTGTTTTTTTTAAGCGAATTGTTTATATTTTAATTGCCTTAGAAAGTTTCAATGGGATTGAGAATAAAATACATGATTTACTTGAAAACTTTTTGTTAGAATATGCCACTACAAATAACCAAGAAAAGATTGAAGTATGTTCAAATTGTTACCATTTGCTTGGAGAGATGGACATCGCCCAAACCATACAAAATAAATAATTTCTAACTCACTTTTTATTAATAATTATAAAAAAATGATTTCTTTTTTTATTTAAAGGGACAGTTGTGAGGATTTGATTTGTAATTAATTAAAACTTAAAAATGTTCATTAAAAGGTAATGGAAGACGAAGAAATTCAACAATTACAAAACCAATTAAATGAGCTCGAAAATCAAAAGAATGCACTATCCGAGAGAAAAAAACAAATTGAAAAAAATACTTCACTTGAAACAATGAAAAATGTAATAAAACAACAAAATGTTGAAATTGAACAAAATTGTACTGATTTAGTAAATAGATTAATGTCAAAGGAAATCACCTTCGAGGAATTTTCATCCCAATTCATCAAATTAAGAACAACCTCCCATTTCAATTCAATGGTTGTTGGGAAATAAGGCATTAACACATTTTTTTTGTTATTACTATTTTGTTATTAAAAGTGTTATCAAAACCGAAGAAATAATTTGAGAGAACTCAAAAACTAAAGTCCAAATAAAAAGTGTTTTTTTTGTTTTTTCAGGGTTTTGCGAAACTGGAAAAAATTCGACAACGAACTTCAAAACTGCAAATAGGAAAGAACTTCAAAAGGAACTAAAAAAATACAACAAAAAAGAAGAAAAACAATGGCCACCGTCAAAAAAATCGATCAAAGGCTTCGTGCTATTCCAGACGAATTATGTAAAACCCAAAGTATTTATATCAACGTTGGAGAATTAAATTTTAGCAATAATGAATTTGAAGATGTTCCGGAAACTATTCAGTTGTTTTGTTCAATGAAAAAAATATCATTCGCCGGTAATAAATTAAAAACGTTAAATAATTATATGTTTTCATTAACTGGACTCGAACATATTTGTTTAAATCAAAATCGACTTGAAGCTATTAATGCTAAAATTACCGAATTAACACATTTAACATCATTTGAAGCTTGTGCAAATAAACTTCATGAATTCAATTTTGATTTGCCACGTCTGCAAAGATTAGATTTATCCGCTAACTTTTTTACAACAATAACATTTAGTGCAACATCATTAACATTTTTGGATATATCCCAAAATGATTTAGAATCATTTCCCAAATTAAATTGTCCAAATTTAGAAAGAGTAAATGCTTCATTTAATAATATTACTTTCCTTCCTGATGAAATTACTTTGTTAAGTTCTCTCAAGAATTGTGATTTACGAAACAATAAAATTAATAAACTTCCTGATAATTTCTCAATTTTAACTGCTTTAACTTTCCTTCAATTAGCTAATAATCCAATTGAAAAAGCACCACCTCATTTTGAAGTTATGAAAATCAGAAAATTAAATGTTGCAGGAACTCAAAAGTTTTTATTTGGGCCAATTCCAACATTAAAAGAATTAAATTATTCAGGAGTTGAATCTGATGTATTATTTGATGATTATTCCGTTTTAAAGAATTTAGAAAACTTAGATATTTCTCATAATGTTTTTAAAACTTTAACTTTAACTTCAAAGAAAATGATTTCATGTAATTGTTCTCATAATAAATTAACTACTTTAGTAATTGAAAAAGATTGTTCTTGTCAAAAACTATTAGCAAGACATAATAATATTACTTCTTTGGATAATTCTATTTCTTCTAATTCTCGACTATGTGTTCTTGATTTAAGTAATAATCAAATTCAAAATTTACCTCCAAAACAAGAAATGACTAGAGTTAATTATTTAAGTCTTGGTTTTAATCAAATTACTTCTTTAGATACTGATTTCTCTAAATTTAATAGTGTTACTTACTTGGATGTCTCTTTTAATAAATTATCTTCTCTTCCAATTCAAATTGGATTACTGACTCAATTACAAACACTTTATGTCACTGGAAATAATCTTTCTTCTCTTCCAAATGAATTTTCTAATTTGGTTTCTTTAACGAATTTCCATTGTTCAGAAAATAATTTCACAACATTCCCTGTTATTATTTTATCTTTATCTAAACTCTCTAAACTTTATATTTCTTCAAATCATTTCGAAACTCTTCCTTTATTATCTACTTTAATGAGTCTTCATACTTTAGATGTTTCTAATTGTTTCTTAACTTCAGCTACTTCTATTGTCAATTTGGTTAATTTGGAACAATTAAATTTAAGTAATAATTATTTATCTACTCCTCATGCTTTTAATGGTTGTACTTCTTTAGTTTATGTTGATCTTTCTCATAATTCTCTTCAAAGTTCATTTGATGCAAGAAGTTTCACAAAACTTGATATGTTGGATTTATCTTTTAATGACTTAACTGAAATCCCTGGTCATCTTCCTGCTACTTTGGTTAGAGTTGATGGATGTGTTCATCTTCAAAAATTCCCATTCTTAACTAGATTTAATGATGGACTTAAATTTAAATCTGTTCCAACTACTTGTGCTGGTGCTCAAATGTGTGCCGATAGAGATGAAATGCAAGATTCTTTTATTTGTATTCCTCATTTTGCTGCTCCAGAACATTATTTATTTGCTGCTATTGATGGTCATTCAGGTAAATATGTTTCTTATGTTTTTGCTAATAGATTCCCACAATTGTTTTATGATATGTTAGCCAGAGAAGGTGGTGCTCTTAGTGTTGAAGATGCTCTATATCAATCTTTTGATGCAATTCAAAATGAATTTGCAAATGATGATAAAGTTATTGATGGGGCAGTTGCTACAGTTGTATTTATGACTCCAACTCATATTTATACAGCACAATGTGGAGATTGTAGAGCTGTTTATTTATCATCATCAGGAATTGTTCAATTAGCTCCTGAACATAAAACAAGTGATAGAAAAGAACAAATGAGAATTCGATCAGAAGGAGGTTATGTTGCTGAAAATTTAAGAGTTTGTGGATTACTTGTTGCAAGATCTGTTGGTGATGTTAAAAACAAACCAATTATCACTCATGTTCCTGATATTACTTGTCTTGAAAGAAAAGATGTTGAAGAATATTTAGTTGTTGCAACTGATGGTGTTTGGGATGAAGTTTCTAATTTGAAAATTCATGATATGCTTCATTCTCATCGTAGGGTTTATCGTACAAGTGAATTAGTTGGATTATTAAAAGATATTGCTTACGTTAGTTGTATTTCAGGACAACACCCAGACAATATTGGAATTGTTCTTTGCCGTTTCTAATTAAAAAACATTTTTTTAAAAAGAAAAGTTAATGAAGTTTATTTTTAAAAAAATATTTAAACTTTAAATCTTTTTATTTCATCCAAACAAAAATGTTGCCTCATAATAATTTGATAAATCAAATCGAATCAAATGTTACGTTACTAAATGATAAAATTAATGATGGATTATTTGAATTTAAAAATTTTTGTAAAGATTTAAAAGACGAAGAATTGTTGAATTCTTTTGTTGAAAATGAAGAAGATTCAATTAAAAAAGCCGAAGGTATTTTTCACAATTTAAATGAAATGATAAAAAGAAATGATTTATCAAATAAAAAAGCAGTTGAAATTTTGTTTTTACTAAAAAAAATGACAACTTTATTTATCAATATTGAGAAAATTACTGAAAATAAAAAAGAAAGATTAGAAATTCGAATTAATGAAATTATTGATGAAATCATTGATTTGGAACGTAGAAAAACATATAAATTAATCGATAAAAATCCAAAAAGAAAAAATGCTTTAAAAGGAGAATTAGAAGATAAAAAAGATGAATGGAAAAAACTTAGAATTAATTATGATGTTTTAAAGGAAAAGATTCAAAAAAAAAGAAAAAAATTGAAGAAAATAGGGCAAACCAAGTTGAAATGAAACAAATAGAAGAATGGACAGGAATGAAAATAGGAAATATCATATTTGATTCAAATGTCGATAATTGGAAAGTTGGAACATCTGTATTTGATGAAAACATATTGAATGAAAGTAATTTGATATTTTTACTTGAAGATGATGATGGTAATAAATTTGGATGTTATGTCAATGCTAAAATTAATAAAACGAACCATTTTGTCGAAGATCCAAAATCATTTGTATTTTCATTGAAATCAAATGGAAGATTAAATAGAATGATGAAATTTGATATTATAGATTCAAAATGTGCGTTTAGAGTGTATTCTAAAGAAAGAAATTGGTTAATATCAATTGGAAATGGTGGAATTAAAAGTCAAGATGATATTAATATTATGAAAAAAAAATGTGAAGGAAATATTCAATACAGTGGATGTAATCAATCATCTTTTAATTATTATGGAATTCAAAATGCACTTTGTGGGAAAGTTACATTCGTTCCTAATACTATAACTGTAATTAAATTGAATAAAGAAGAGAAAGGATACAACTCATATTCACAAAAATATTCATTCATAAACAAACACAAAACAAGAAGAGGAGTATTCAGACGTTGGCAAAATAGAACTTATACAAGTAGACCAGTATATAAGGAAGAAGTTAATTACATTTGAGTTAATGTAAAATCGTTAGTTTTATGTTGTTAAAAAAAATTGTTCATTTTCAATATTTTTTTTAAAAAACAATCAAAACAGTGAAGTATCAATGATTAAATTATCAGTAAAATAAAAAGAACAACTAAAAGGAGAGTTTTCATTATTGTTCCATCTGATTCTTCATTACTTTCATTTGAACCACTTTCAACTAAGGTTTTTTTAATTAGAACTGAAGCCTTCTTAATGTTATCATATTCATTATTTTCGACATAACTTGTGGGACATCCATATTTATCACACGGACAAAATACTCGTGATTCATATTCTTTCGGGACGTTTATTACTTTTATACTTTTACTAAATATTGGCAAAAGCATTGAATTGTTGCTTGGACTACGATCTGAACAAATTTGAGGGGACATAAGTGAGTTATATTCAAAATTGACTTGATTGATTTCTTTAAAATCAAAAGCATATTCTTTTACTTCATCAACATACCCATCTACAATAAATGTTTCAATGTTTGGACATGAAGAAAATGCATAACTTTGGATTGAACATGATTTGGTTGATGTTTCATTTGAATAATGTTTGAGTTTTGGTTTTACTGCAACTGATTTTAAATTGTTACACGTTTCGAAAGCTCTTTGGCCAATGTAAACACTTTCATCGTCTTCATTTCCACTTCCAATCACAATACTTTCAATTCTTGAGCCATAAAACGAAGCATTTCCAAAAGAATGAATTCCTCCTCTTATTGATTTCAATGATTTACTTCTGACAAACGCGTAATCTCCAATTGAAGTAACACTTTCTGACATTGGAATTGTTTTTAACCAGTAACAGTTAGAAAAAGCATAATTTCCAATCGAAGAAATTCCTTCAATTGTTATTGTCTCCAATATTTTCATGAAAACTAACCATGGTTGATTACTGCTATAACCTTCAGAATTATCCATGACTCCAAATCCATTAATCTTCATATTTTTTATTGAAGAGTCAACTTTCCATTTACATGCATCACCACAAGACCCTTCAAATCCATGTTTCACTGTTTTTGAACAAAATGTTGTGGAATTAAATGAATTTTGAACAACAAAAATGAATTGTGAATTTGAATAATCTGTTAAACAATTTGGTTCATTTAAACCACCATAAACAACATTATTCAAAGAAGTACCATCAAAGGCGTTTGAACCAATTGATAGTACAGTGTTTGGAATAAACATTGATTCTAGATTGGTCAAATTATAAAAACTATGATTCCCAATAGAAGTAACCCCTTCTTGGATAAAAATTGTTTTAAAATTATAAAGGAGGGTATACCAAGGTGATGTTGTAATTTCAGATTGAGTGTAATCTTTCATTGGCCCATTACCCTTCAAGCTAAGAATGACTCCTCCATAAAATTTTTTTGATATACTTGAGAGTTTAGTGTCAATTGGAATTTCGAGAGTGATTAATGAGTCACAAGACAAAAATGCTTCGTCACCAATTTCTTCAACACTACTGGGAATTGAAAAGGACTCTAGGGAATAACAAAATGAAAACGCGCGTTGTCCAATATACTTTACACTGTTTGGTAATGTTATTGAATCCAAGGATTTACAAGAAGAAAATGCTTCGCTTCCAATGTACGTTACACTACTTGGTATTGTGACCGATTTTAATGAAGGACAAATTAAAAAAGCGCCAAAATCAATAATTGTCACTCTGTCCGGAATTGTTATAGATTTTAATTTTAAACACCTATAAAAGGCGTTATGCCCAATAGAAGTTACACTATTTGGAATTATTATTTCTTCTAATGACTCACATTCTGAAAATGTTGAACCTGCAATTTGAGTAACACCGTTTGGGATTGTGATTGATTTCAGTAAAATACACCCTCCAAAAGCCCCTTCTCCAATAGAAGTTACACTTTCTGGTAACGTGATTGATTTCAATAAAGAACAATCTGAAAATGCTTTTGCTTCTATTAAAGTAACACTGTTTGGTATTGTTATTGGTTCTAATGAAGAACAAGCACTAAATGCATTGTCTCCTATTACCGTGACACTATTTGGTATTGCGACTGTTTTTAATGAATAACACTGAGAAAACGAGTAGTTTCCAATTTTCTTTACTCCGTTTGGAATTACGATACTTTTTAACAAAGAGCATTGAAAAAATAAATGATCTTCAATCGAAGTAATACTTTTTGAAAGTGTGACTGATTCAAGTAAACTACTTTCTTCAAAAGCGGATTTTCCAATATAAGTAACACTATTTGGTATTGTGACGGTTTTTAATGAACATTGAAAAAATGAACGATTTCCAATATAAGTAACACTATTTGGAATCGATATTGACTGCAATGAAGAAAAAGAAGAAAAAGCCCTTTCTCCGATAGATGTCACACCATCAATTGTTACTGTTAGAATCATACTTCTATAACTATCCCATGGTGAATAACCGTTTCCATAACCTGTCATTTCACCATTTCCTTTTATGACTAATTCTTTAGTTGTGGAAATGTATTGCCATGAACAATCAGTTGCGGTCGCACCACAGATTCCACTTTGAGCAGAAGATAATGTAATTATTAAGAAGATAAACAAGAACATTCAAAAATGTATTAATCAGATTAAAACAAGACTTTAAGTACTCCATATTGTGAAATCGAATGTTCTGTTCTTGTTGCTGAATGATATCTAAAAAAATTAACAGAAAAATTAGAGTTTTGAAAGTTTTCGAGAAGCAGAAATAGAGTTGAGCATTTTAGCATTCGTCGAAAACTGGACCTTCAGCGAAAATTTATAGTTTTTTTAAAGTTTTTTTGGTTGTTTGCGAAAATGGAAAAAAGCGAAGTTTTTTTTGGGGGTGTGCTTTCTAGGGGAAACTATATTTAATAATAAATTAATTATTAAAAAAGTGCTGAAGGAGTAATTGAGCTAATTTAAGTTTTTAACCGTAAAAACTTCCTACGACTTCGTCGAATCATTTCAATAAGTTTTTTAAAAACTTTTTTTCGGAGGTCTAAGTTTTTAGAAAAATTGCTTCTCTTTGAAAGTGCCACCAAATTCGGGTTGATAACATTGAGAAGAGTTGAAAAAATGATTACCGCCGCAACAAGAACGAGTGTTAATTGATTATTTCACACTTTAAAAAATTTCGTTTTTTTTAAACAAAATGATTTGATCAAACTGTTAGGGGTTTTGGAGGGGAAAAAATATAACAAAACTTTTAAAAACGTTTTTCTGGGTGGGAGGAAAAGGTTAAGAAACAAGCAGAGCAGGCATCTTTTAAAGACACAGGATTTTTTAAGAGGGTAATAAACAGGAAAAATGTTAAAAGATCCCGTACTCCGGAACAACAGAGGTAGAAAAGTTTGTTTCATAATTATTTTTGACAAAAACCTACAATGTTGTTATTTAAAAAGAAAAAGTGTTTTTTTGTTTTCGAAAAACCTCACCAAAAAGATAAATAAAAAATTTTGGATTGGTAACAACGTCATAACAAATTTTTCTAAAAATCACCACGTAATAAATAGTTTAAAATTGAAAACTTAAAAAAATCAATCATATCATGTCAATCGATACTAAAACATCAAAAGTATTAACCCAAGCCTATTTTATTGTTACACTTAGTTTTATTAGTTTTGCTGTTGGACTTGGAATTAGTTTATATATTAATAATTTATTCCTTTCAATAATTATTGGAATAACAACATTAATATTATCAATTGTCTTTTATTTCAGTCAAACACCAAAACAAAAAGCATATATTTTGTTTTGTCTTGCATTATTAACAGGATATTTAGGAGGATCATATTGTAATCATTTTGAATTGGAAACCAAAGAAATTATGTTAATTTCACTTATGACTGTTGGTATATTTGTTTCATCAACAATTGCAGCATTAGTATCAAGAGAATTAATGATTATGTATGCAATTATGGCCGGTTTAATTGGATTAGCATATATTCCATTAACAATTTATTATCTTTTTACTTGGGGCTTTTCCACTTTCTATTTACTCTTATCACTCGGTTTAGTTATGTCAGTATTAGGACTTATATTGGATACTCAAAAAATAATTCTTCGAATTGAACAAGGATATAATGATCCATTTACCATTGCATTTATATTATTTGAAGATGCCTATGATATATTTGTTTATCTTGTTCGTATATTTGCGTCATCCAAAAAATCCAAGAAAAACAAGGATTAAACAAATTTAATTTGTTATTAAAAAATGTTATTTAAACAATTTCAAGAAAAAGTAAAAAAGAGAAAATGACCAAAATTCGATAAAATTAAAATTTTAAATAAAAATATTATTAAAAATAGATTTTGGGAAAATCTTTAAAAAAAGAATAAAAGTTTTATTTTCAGTCCACTCGAAATGAACCCGCCATTTCCTTTAGAACAACTCGTGGAAGAAATTAATAAAGATCCTACAAATGAATTACTTCATAGAGATGTTATTTATTATGTTGAACAAATGAAAATTAGCGAAGATACAAAACGTATTTTTATGGAATTGTTGTGGCCTATTATTAAATATCGATCTTCAAATGAATTGATTGAAGCAGTTTCATTAGTATTATGTAATGAAACAATTGATTTAATTGATGTAGAAATACTTGTAAAATTAATTGAAGATAACTACAAAAGATTTGGATTTATGTGTTCATTTTTAATGGCAAAATTAAGTGAATACGAATTGTTGGATGAAGAACAAGCAAAAAGAATAATAGAAATAATGAATTCAATTGAAATAAAAAATGAAGAAATGATATGCTGGTTATTAGATACTTTATATTATTTATTTCAATGTTTTGATTTTCAAACAGTCCCAGTATTTTCTCAAATCAAATATCTTTCGTCCAAAGAAGTATTAAAAAGATTAGCAAATGTATTATTAATATGTCCTTCAGATGATTATTTAAAAGTAGTGTGTGATGTAGTATCCAAAAGAACTGAAAGTGAACTTGTTAGTTTATATATTCAATTATTTCGATATGAAAATTATCCAATTGATTTTATTATTCCATGTGTTAAAAGAATTCAAACAGAAGAAGTTGCAAATGCTGTTGCAATTATTATGAATCTTGCTTGTGATGATGAAAAAAGAAAAAAAGAAACAATAGAAAAAGGTGGTATTCGTTGGGTCGTTGAATCTTTACTTGGTGATGTTAGTGAAACAACTGCAAGAGGATTATATGGATATATTGCTTCATTATTATATGATGTTGTTGCCGTAAAACAATTATCATATGATCCATCATGGTTAGTATTATTTGCAAAAAGTTTATTAAAAACAGTAGTTGATCCTGGATGTTTAAAAGCTGGGTTTGAAGTTGTTTCAATGATATACAAAGGCTTACCTGAAGATGGAGAAATTGTTTCAATTTTAGCTGAAACATGTATTAAAGCATTATTTGCAGCAAAATTATCATTTGAAAATACTTTAATTGTGTTAACTCTTGCAATTAATATGTCAGTAAATGCTTCATTTTCACTTCATCTTCTTGAATGGAATTTAGAAGAAGCACTTGATAGAATTTTATTAAGTGGAAAGGATGAATTAGTTGAGAAAGGATGTGCATTATTAATGAATATTATTGTAGATCCTGATGCAGCAGAATTATTATGTGACCATTATATTTTACTTTCTGTTGATGTAATAGAAAAATATAAAGACACTGTTATTGGGGCAAGAGCAATGGGATGTGTTGCGGCATTTGCTAAATCAGAACATGGAAGAGAAATTTTAGTTGAAACCCAATTATTCCAATGTATTCCTTCAATATTAGGAGAATATAAAATTGAATCATTAATTGATAAAACATTTATTGCTCTTAATTATTTTACTTCAAACCAAAATGATATTGGATTATTAGTTTCTTCTGGTGTATTACAAGGAATAACAAGAGTAGTTTCTAGTTTTCAAGATGTTGATGTTTTAGAGAAAGCATTAAATATTGTTGTTTCTATTGCCAAAATGGAAGATTGGCATGAATTTTTATTTGCAACTCGAGTTTCTCAAAGTGTTGTTGAAGTAGTTGTATTATCAGCTACTTTTGATATTGGAATTTGTTGTAAAGGATTGAGTGCTTTAATTAATATAGCTGCTGTTAAAGAATCAAGAGAAAAGTTATATCTTTTAGGGGCATTAGATGCAATTCTATTTGCAATTGAACAAAATAAAGATGATGAAGATTTAGTAAAACTTGGGTTTGGAGTGTTAGCCAATATGTCGTTATGCGAAGAAGTAAAAGATCAATCAAGAGAAAATGGATTTTTGAATAGAATACGACCATTTTTAGAATTACATCGTGACCAATTTGTTTTATTAAAGATAATAACATATTTATATTGCGCATGTCATAATAATGAATCAAATAAAAAATTGGTAAAGAAAAATATTGGAGACATTCTAAAGAAGATGCTTACCCAATATCGAGGAATTAGTCAATTTGAACAAAAAATTAATTTCATATTAAAAAAATAAAATCAATCCATTTATATTATTTCAAATTCTGTTTTATTTTATCTTTTTATTTTAATTTTTTGGTGGAACTTGTTTGTTTTAATTTCCCCATGAATTGTTCAATTACTAATTTTTATAATTATGGCAATGTTTATATTAATCAAAATAATACTGAACAGTCAACCGATAATAAACAATTGAATAATTCGGAAGAACGTATTGATCAAATTATAAAAACAGAAGAAAATGTTGAAGATATTAAACTTTCTGATACGAGAAATATTGAAAATGAAGAATTTAATGAAATTTATATTGAAGAAGCAAAAGAAAGTAAAAGAAAAGGAATTGATATGAATGAAATAGAAATTGATAAATTGTTTATAGGAATTCCTTTGATTGAAAAAACATTTTTTCATCGTTTTTACAATTCTTTGAAAGAATGGAGTTTAAAAGAAACTTTCAAATTAATTTATGATAGTAATTCTAATGGGCTCACTGCCTATTCATTTAATTCAATTATAAAAGGAAAACAAAATATATTGATAATGATATTTACTAAAAAAGGATATGTTTTTGGTTCTTTTCATTCTGAAATACCAACAGATAAAACAATGGTTACCAATGATTCAAACCATTTTATTTATTCCTTATCATCCCCTTATTTAAATGAACCAATGAAATTTGAAGGAAATGGAATTCTTCATCTTCACGATGATGGAGAAGAAAATAACGTATTTGATTTATTTTCGGGGTATTCAATATATTCCAATAACACCGTAATGGTATATTCTTCATTTGATACCACGTACCATTCTGAAAGTAAAAAACTTGTAGGCAAATCAAATTCGAAAGTATTATTAACGAAAATAATCGCATTTGAATGTTATGAATAATTGAAAATTTTTCAACTTTCGTGAAGTTCGCCAAAAAGGACCAATAAAAACAAAATGGAATACCTGAAAGAGCAACGAAACAGGAGGGAGACAAAAACAAAATTTTAAACCAAAAAAAGAACTAAAAATAGCGTTCTAAAAATAACAAAAGTAGAATAAATTCGAAACGGCAAAACTCCACTTGAAATTAATAAAAAAATAATAAAATAAATTAAAATCAATAGTTTTCAAAGGAAAAAACAATCCGAACTAAAGAAAGTTTTTAAAAAAAGAAAAACAAAAAAAAAGGAAATTATTTATTCTGTTGTTGTCTAAATGGCTTCACCTCGTCTCAGTTTTAGACAAAGTTTAACTTCTCCTTCACCTAATGGAATTTGTAATATTCCTTTGGTTTTATTCGTTAGTGATGAAAATGAAATTAACGAAGTAATGAGGAAATTACCACCATCATCACTTCTTTTTTGGGTTAAAACACCATTAACAAATGAATCAACGAAGTTTGTTAAAGTTAATGAGTAAAACAATTGTTTTTTTGTAAAAAAACAATAATAACCAAATCGTAGGGGAATTAATGTTACAATGAAATATTATAATACGTTAATACATCATAATATTTTAAAAGAGTATTTAATTACGTCCTTCACAAAAAAAAAGGTTCAAAGAAAAGAATTCGAATTGATCATTTCTACACAAATTAAAAATAGTTCGATGAATTCAGTTCGTGCTTTTATTTCTCAATTCGTTTTGTTTCAACAGTTCATTCAATTCTTAATGAAAACTAAATACTTTTGTGATTCTCCTACTTCAGATCAATCAATTTCTATATACCCTGATGAGACACTCCCTCGTCTTATTTGTCAAAACATTAACGGAATTAAAAGAATTGATTTTGATGAGGAGAATGGTGCATTGATATTTGTTAATGAAAAATCAGTTGCAATTAATAAATGTGACACTATTAAAACTTCTATTAATGAATTTAAAAAACTTTTAAATCCCACCCTTTGCTCTATTCAATCAAAAATTAATGATTCGTTAATTGAAATGGTCGATTCTATTAATGAATTATGTTGTAATGCTCAGTTTGAACCAAAAGAAGTTATTCGATTAATTCCTAAATTTGTTGATTGTTTATGTAAATCAAATGATTATCGAATAGAAGAGGCATTAGAAGCTTTAATTGTAAGGCTGTTTTCTCATTGCGAACAAGAAAGAAATGGTGTAATACAATTATTATTGAATCATATTAAACTTCACCCAACATGTAATGGAGTATATTTATTAATTGGACATTTAATAGATAACTTCAAAGAATCATTTAGTTGCATTCTCCAAAAAGACAAAATTGCTGTTTATTTAACACAAAAATTGCATCAAATTCATCAAGATATATTTGGGGAATTTAAATTTGATGAAAATCCATTACCAAATATTAAAACTGTCATTATTAGAGATCCTGATTCTGACACTTCTAATGACGATTTAGATAAATCTCCTCTTTCAAAACAAAATAAAAGAAAGTCAATTTTCTTTTCTAATTCCATGTTTCAAGAAGATGACACTTTCTTGAGAAGGCAAAGCAGAAGTTTTCAACGTGTCATTACCCCAAGACATTTCGGAAAACCATCAAAAGGAGGTGTTTCAAATAATGAAGAAACAACAATTTCAAGAAATGAAATTAGAAATGAAGCGAAACGATTAGCACAAGCATTTTTTAATGAAAGTTTACCTTACATACTAAAGGTTGACCAAACCAGTGTTAAAATTGTTAGGGATCGACTTAAAGTATGTCAATTCGAAGATGACGCAATTTATAGAGAAGGATTAATCCAATTAAAAGAAGTTATGAAACTTCTTGGCATAAACATCATTATGGAAACAAATAGAGATTTAATGAAACAATTATGTCATTTATTGATGTCAGTTACTTATATTGGATTTAAAGATTCATTTAAAAGTATTTCTAAGAATTTAGAAGATTATTTCAAACACGTGTTTATTTCCAATCAAGAAAATATTCTTCTTTCAATATTAGTTTCTTGGGAAGGAATTTTACAAGAATCAAAATCTTTTAATGTTTACTTTTATTGTATTTTATTAAAAATATTTAGGATGTATATGAAAATCGCCAGATATCAGACTATTGGCTTGGGTCTCTCTGAAAGATTTTTAATGCCAATTTCTTTATGTTTACAAAGACCACAAACCGATTGTTATTTAGATACTCAATATGACCTTCTGATTGAAACAAGTCATTGTTTTGAAACTTTTAATGATAAATGTTTAAATGAAACACATTCCCTTCATGCTATTCAACAAATGTATTCTCCAAAAGAAATAGGGAAATTGGCAATTGGTTGTATTAAAAGATATTTAATAGATTGGGATAAGGAAACTGCTAATTATCAAGAAAATGTAAATGAAGTATTGGGAAAGAAAAGGGAACGTTCAATTATTTATTTTGAAGTACTCA
>NWBR01000273.1:28820-74814 GCA_002914575.1 Entamoeba moshkovskii
ATCATGAGCTTTGACTTTCTTATCAGTGGCCTTCTTTGGTTTCTTTTCAACGGCCTTCTTTTCGGTAGCTTTCTTTTCAGTGGTCTTCTTTTCAACAGTCTTCTTTTCAGTGGCTGGGGCAACAACTTCTTTTTCTTTTGTGGCGTCCATTGTATTTAAAATACAGTTAATGGTTTCATGAGTTCTCTTTGGATCTTAAATATACCTCGATTAGGTTTTTACTTTTTTCTCTTTTCGACGAAAACAAAAAGTCAAATTCATTGTCACTATGTATCTCATTTAGTGCATTCTATACTGATCATCCTAAATTATACTTTACATTTCAATTCATGTTAAAGACAATTCTAACCAATTATTAGCTCATATGAGCATGAATTCACTTATCAATGTTATTTGATTATTATAATATATATCAGAATAACGAAAACGAGTTGAATTTTTGTACACCACACTTTCTTCATTTTTATCTCTTTTCTGGAAACCCTACTCATTTTCAAAAATCAATTAGACACTGTTAATAAATAATTAACAATAAATAGTTTTAAAAATATTTTTCTCTTTTCGGACAAAAACAAAAAATTAAGAAAAAAAAACAATAATTTAATAATCAAAAGGGCGAATGGACAAAGATTTATTGAACGAGGTTTTAGCTGAAGTTATGGAAGATCCTAACCTAATGGACAAAGATCCATTAGCAAATAAAAATAAAGATTTTATTTGTTCAGCCCAAGATTCTATTGGATTATATTTTGTTTCAAATAGAGGAGAAGTTGAAGAGGTTTTAAAGGATAAATATTTAGAAAATGCAATTGATTACCCCGATTATGTCCATCAATTGTTTATGGGGGATTGCGAAATTTATGGATATAAAGACTTGAAGGTACACGTGTTAATTAGCGTTTATTCCCACCAAATGTTCGTGGACTTTAATTATTCACAAAAAATCGATGATGGGGAAGATGTAGTTGCTTGTCTCCATAAATTTATGCCCAAGAATCAAAGAATATTATCATTGGATGGATTCATTGAGCAATTAGAAAAAGAGAAATATGGGTTTAAACCTTGTGGTGATAAATTGTATGAATTTGAACAAAATGGAGATGTTTATGAAATGTATTATGGCAATATCACTACAATGTATGAATATTACTGCCAATTGTTTCCAGTTATTACAATGTATATTGAAAGGGCTAATTTGGTAAATAGTGATGGAAAATGGGAATTTTTCAATTTATTCCAAGTTATATCAAACCCGTCAAATATTAGCCAAACCGAATATAGAATTGCAGCAACAACAAATACTTATAGATTTTATCATTATCCAGACTCTTGGAGATTAAGAATTGGCCAATTTATTACATTCCCTAATTATCAAAGAAAGAAATTAGGCCGATATTTATTACGACAAGTCTATAACTTTATTTTATTAAATAATGAATATGATTTAACTGTTGAAGACGCTTGTTTGGAATTTCAAAAATTGAGAACCTTAGTTGAATTAAAAATGATGGAAGAGCAACAATTAAAATTGCCAATTGATATCAATTCTGAAGTACTTAGTGAATGTCCTGAAGATTTTTGTGAAACCGTTAGGACTCGTTGTGGAATTACAAAAATGGAAATGATGACTTTGTATGAAATGATGGTTTGGGCTGAACTAAGAAATAACAATGAGGTAATGCCGAAACTTGCATTGGAATTAAAAAGGAAGTATTATTCACAAACAAAAACTGAATTAGAATTGTTAGATTCAGACGAAATGCGAATTGAAATGATTGAAAGGGCTTACAAAGCAAAAATTGCTCATTTTAAACAAATTTATAGTGTTTTGGAATAAATTGAATATTTTGGTAGTTCAATTTTAACGAATTATTCATTTTTGATTTATAATACTCCCACAAAAGAAAATTCTTGTCGGTTTAATAAAAACCAACAAAGATCTAATAATTTACCTATTCTATTTTCAAAAGCCCATGAAGTGTATTTTTATTTTTCTAGTGACTTATGCCGTCATTGCCGCTCAGAACAAAGAAAAAGATATTCTTGTTAATTTTTATATCGAAACGAATGGTCCGCAATGGAAAGTTTCTACTAATTGGCTTAATGATAAAATTGATATTTGTGAATGGTATGGAATTGAATGTGATATAGAAGGATATGTTCTTCAAATATCTTTAGATTCCAATAATTTGGAAGGTAAATTACCAGACTTAAGTGGATTAACTCATTTATATGCTTTTGTTGCAAGTAATAACAAAATATCAGGATCATTAACAAGTTTCAATGGAATTAAATCGTTCATGGCATTAAGTATTAAAAATAATTTATTTTCAGGAGTAGCCAATATGGTTGGAACAACAATGAAATGGTTCCATGCTGATGGTAATAAATTTACTGATATTCTTTATTTAGTAAAGAATTGCCCAGAAATAGAGGTTATTGGTTTAACAAATAATAAAGTAAAAACAATTCCAAGAGGTATTGGGTCATTAAAGAAATTAAGAACTTTGTCGTTGGGACAAAACGAAATTTCATCTGAAATACCATTAGATTTAAATGGTTTAGTTAGTCTTGCCACAATTGATTTTAGCAACAATAAAATATCCGGTCCAATTCCAAGTTCATTAGGAAAATTACCACTTGTCACTGAAATATTGTTACAAAATAACAAGTTAAGTGGATCTATTCCAAGTTCTTTATTTTCAGCTCCTTCATTAACTTTAATTGATCTTTCAAATAATACAATTTCTGGATCATTAAATGCCTTACTTAGTTCAAAAACTGTATTGACTGCTTATTTACAATACACAAACGTTAATGGTTTAATTCCTCCTTTGGGAGACACAAGTTTGAGACATCTTGATTTAAGAGGAACTAATGTAGAATGCCCAATACTAGATGCCAACAGAGAAATTGTAGTTGCTGATTGCCCACAAAAGGTAATTGTCGATGTTGATGTAATGTCTAAGTGCCCAGATTTTAGAAATTTCGCATCAAAAGTAGCAAAGCCACTTCTTGATAGAATTGGGTCAATTATTGAATTTAGAATTGGATGGATTATGTCTCCTAGTAATTCATATTCAACTGGATATAATTCTATGCATGGAAATACAGAAGTAATTGGTGATTATTTGTTTACTTGTGCATTTGAAATTTACAACGCCTCACATGCATTCGATTTTTATAATTGTATGGCCAAAAACGTTGATTTAATTCCATTAAATTACACAATTTGTGCCATACAAGCCCACATGGACCCAGAACCATTAACTAAATGTGCTTTCGGAAAATATGGGGAAACTTTAATGAAAGAAGCAGTTCAAAGACCAATCGATAATGGGTCATCATGGTGTCCAACCATTTATATCAATGGTGTGAGATATTGCCTTTACGATTCATATCCATGCAAAGCTGAAACGTTAGAAGACTATATCAAGGATATTTGCGCTGCTTATACAGGAACAAATAAGCCATCAGCTTGTTTGAATTAATTAAAAAAAGGGAGTTTTTTTTAATTCGTTATTAGTTTGGCTGAATGAAGAATTTTAAAACTTTTAAAAAAGAAAAACTTGATTAAGCAAACCAAACTTTCTTTCTTCGATGCATCTAATTAAAAGGCCATTGAATACACAAATTCCAATGTATGGTGCTTTCACTTTTACAATAATTGTCGGAGGTAAAACAGTTTTACTTTTAAATGAAATAACTCATGGAACTTCATGGGAAATACCCGCAACATTATTTATGATTTTCAATTGGCTTTGGATATCAGGAACGATAATTTATTTAAATGCAATCGACCCAGGATTTATGCCAAGGTTTAAACCATTTGGATTCCCGGTAAAAGACCATTATAATGTAAAATACAAAAATCAAATTTTACCAAGAAACACTTGTGAAACTTGTAACTTAGTTAGACCACTTAGAGGAAGTCATTGTAGGGTATGTGATAGATGTGTGAATGAATTTGATCACCACTGTGGATGGATAGGGAATTGTGTTGGAGAAAGAAACAAAGGGAGGTTTTTTATTTTTGTTGTAATGGTATTTTTTAATTCTTTGATGATCTGGTGTATTACATTATATCATTTGTTGTATATGCCATCTGGGTCACTTGGAAATTTAATATTTATAATTGTGATATTCTTAATGTTATCGATGACCAATGTAATGCTTGGAATGTTATTTTTATCTCACATCTATCTTTGTTTTAATGGCAAAACTACTTATGAAAATATTAAAATGATGAAACAAAAAAGAAAGGAATTGAAATTGTTCCTTGAAGAAAATGGTATCGAAGAACCTTGTAAATGTAAGCGTTGTAAAGGAAAAAAATGTAAAACAAACAAAAAAGATGAAGAAATTGGTGATGATGAATCATGTGATGGTGATAATAATTCGAAATTGACTGGGGTGGAGAGAAGAAGAAAAGAAATGATGTTAAGAAGGCAGTTTGCGATGGCACATAAAAATGAAACTTCGCCCTATCAAAGCGGACCATCCAATTTAATGCATTTGTTATTCCGGCCATCCCCACCATCATTTATTTAACACAAATCTTATTTTAATTATTATTTTTGTTATTTGTTGTTAATTAACAATATAATTAAAAAATATTATACCTATAATAAAAACAAATGAATTAAAAGGAATAATAAAAATACTAAAAGAAAAATTAAAGAATATAAAAAGAAACCCTTGACCACTTTTTAATTGTAAGTAAATAACTAATGGTCAGAGTTAACGTTCTTGCTGATGCCCTTAAATCAATCACTAATGCTGAAAAAGCTGGTAAAAGACAAGTTATGATCAGACCTGCCTCAAAGGTTATTTGTGAATTCTTAAATGTTATGATGAAACATCAATACATTACAGACTACACTGTCGTTGACAACCACAGAAGTGGAAAGATTGTTGTCAACTTAAATGGTAGACTTAACAAGTGTGCTGTTATCTCCCCAAGATTCGATGTTACTCTTGGTGAATTCGATAAATGGGAAGGAAATTTACTTCCATCAAGACACTTTGGTGCTCTTGTTTTAACTACCTCATATGGAATTATGGATAATACTGAAGCCAGAGCTAAACATACTGGAGGAAAGATTCTTGGATTCTTCTACTAACGAATTATCATAAACGAACTCGTTATGTATTTTTTCTCGGTTACCACCACTGC
Organism: Entamoeba moshkovskii; assembly: GCA_002914575.1. Classification (NCBI taxonomy): domain Eukaryota; phylum Evosea; order Mastigamoebida; family Endamoebidae; genus Entamoeba; species Entamoeba moshkovskii. Next base: position 33,997 of record NWBR01000273.1, read on the forward strand.
GTAAACTTTAAGTTTTTGAATAAAATCGCAGTGTTGAAATCGCTTTTTTCTTATTAACATTGGAAACAATACTTATGAAGACAAAAGTTAATTTCAAACACTGTTTTTCTTTTTTATAATAATTTTATAATAGTTTTATAATTATTTTCATATTCAAAACTCAAAATAATGAGAAATATAAAATTAATTACTTTCATTTGAACCAATAATAGGAATGGATTCTTGTGGATTCTTGGTTTTTGTCTGATCTTTTTTAACGGCTTCAGCATTATCTAATTCAAGTTGTTTATATATTTTTCCATATAATACAACAATTAGAACTAAACTAATTAGTCCAATAACGGCACTTACACCAAATATTATTAATACTATCCTTGTTGTAATATATGATGAATACAATAAAGCAACACACATAACTGCTAAATAAACAATTCTCCAAGCACACAAAGGAGCAACTTGTTTTGGCCAAATTTTATTAAGAAGAGCAGTGGTGATACTTTCCATACCAGAATCAGCAATTCCAGCAACACCCCCCAAAACACAAACAAAAACGTTGAGTCCAACATTTCCTTCGGGAACCTCAGTTTTATTATTAAGATAGACTTCATTAATAATGAAACCAAAAACAACAGCAACGATTTCAGCAAAGACTGAAATGAAAAGTGTAATTTTTTCTGTTAAAATATTATTTAAGAATCCCCAAAGGAAAGTGGATAATGTCATCATTGAGCCCATTGAAATAAAGATATATGATGTTATGTCTATTGGTGCCAAAACTGGCATTGAGGTGTAATAAAATGAACGACTAAAACCAAATAATAAAGCCAATGGGAAAAAAAGAACAAGTCTCCAATTTATAAATGATTTTAAAGTGGACAATAATAATTCTTTTACATTTCCAACGGGAAGTGGAGGAGAGTCAAAGGAAAACAAGAAAAGGAAGACGGCAATTGCGGAGATAATTGTTAAAACCATAAATAAAATTGCAGGAGTTGAAGGAGAGAAAATTAAAGGGATGATATTCCCAAGAAAATTGAAGTATACTGGAACATAAAATAATGTATAAATAAACGATGGTTTTGAACAATTTTGTTCATACCCTGAAAGTAAAGTACTTGAAGCAGACCATAACAATGAAGCACCAATTCCACAAATTGCAGAAGCAATAAAATATAAAGGACGTAATAAATACACATTCGTGGCGATATAAAAAACATAACAAATTCCAGCAAAGAATAGAGAATATTTTGGAGTTAATAAATGAACCAATAATGGAGTAAAAAATTGACTGATTCCATAACAACCATAAATTAATGCAACAGAAATGTAACCATCATTTTTATTAATGCCTGACTGAAAATTTTGAGTTGTTTGATAACCACTTAGCAACATAAAGAAACAGATTCCAACAAATAAAGATTTAATATAAGGAAGAAATTGTTTAAAGTCCATCTCTTGAAAGCTTGATGGTATAAACTTTTAAAGATAATGGTGAGAGAAAGAATGAAATGGATGAAAAAGAGAAGTGTAGAAGTTTTCGAAAAAAAACAGAATACTTGATTGGAAAGTTTAAAACAAAAAAGACAAAAATAGAATTTTAATTTAAAATTGTGGAAAAGGCCCTGGCAATTTTTTCAGTTTTGCCTTTGTAGAAAGAAAAACTGAGTTTTTGTGAGACTGAGCTTAATATTTTACTATCACGTAACGCCCATATTCTTGGAAAGAAATCATTACTCATTTCTGGGAAAAAATATTGACATGTCGACATTGCTTTTTCTTTATCGGTAATTTGTAACACTTTCAATATTCCTTCCGCTTTTGAATATTCTTTCGAACATTCATTCGTATATTCATTTACGTCGTACGCATTATTTTTAACACTTGTATCTCCAATTCCTTCAAGAACAATTGGATTTCTTCTTTTAGGTAGTTTTAAAAAGAAATTCTTACCTTCGCTATAATCCATTAATAACATTTGAGCTCCAACTTCGTTAACCCTTTTAAATTTAAACAATGTATCAATATATTTCTCACAAAATAATGCAGTTGTCAATTCACAAATCTGAAGATAATAATCATTCACTAAATAATCATCAATAAATCCCATTGAATCCTTTATTGATGTTGTCATTTTATCAACATAATCAACTTCCCAATATGATCCTTCAACAGGAGCCCAATTTTCTTTCATCATATTTTGCATTAAATCATCGACTGGCCTCAAAATTGTAACAACTAACTGTTCAACAATTTCACCAACAATTTTGATAATTCCATTTTGCATAACCTTAATTGGTTCATTAATGTCTTCTCCTAAAACACCAAATGTGACTGTAATCAACCTTTCAACTCTAAAAAAAATATATTTTAGTGTATTTATTACTAAACATTGTCTTCTCATCATTTCTTTCTTTGTTGGAGTATTCATTTTAAGTTGAAGGCTTCTGGCATAATCAACTGTTGCGTTTGTAATAACTTTGCAAAGTTTCATTAATGGCTCTCCATGAGTCAATGCAGCACATCTTTCACTGCATTTTCTGTAATAGAGAATTAAATCTTTGGAAGAAGGAAGAACAACGATCCCATCCTCGACATCGAATTTTTCTTCATTGACAAATTTATTTAAAAATGACTTGACATTTTCTTGTTCTTTTTCAATGTAATAGTCCATATATCCATCAAAACATTTTGATATTATTCCTTCAAATATTAATGGTGTTTCATTTTCAGTTGCCACCCTTTTGATAACTTCATTTTCAAATGCCCTAGTTGTTCTAATGGCCTTAACTAAATTAGTAGTAAATTGCTCAGAATCTCCTTTTGACGCTTTTTCAAGTAATTCATGGAAAGATTCTTTTGAAGTTGCACTAAAGTCTTGGGCCAATACTTCCCAAAATCTCCAATCGGGAGGTAATGTGTTTTGGTATTTCTCCTTTGCGCTTTTGAGTTTCTCTAAAAACCATTTAAATCGTTTTTCGATATTTGATAAACTTGATTGTTCTGCGCCCAGTGGAAATGCATTTGTATAACCTAAAGTTAAATGAGTTGCCAAATAGGTAATAAAATTTTGTTTATCTTCTTCAAACAATTCTTCGATAAGGTTAAAGTAATCCCTCATAAGTCTGCGGTCACTTGAATTTGCCTCAAATTGAAGTACAACTTCTTTTGTAATTGCAATGATATCACCGCATAAATGATGTAATCTCAACATTGCAGAAGAAAATACGTCAACATCCTTAACATCCGAATATGTCTGTACAATTAATTTTGCACTTCTCAAAGAGTCGGCCGCGCACATCGGTAAATTATCTTTTAGTGCTTGTTCACAATTTTGAATTAAAACATCTAATTGTTGCAAGTGATGAAGCAATTTAACGGAAAATTCTACATTGGTTTTGGCCAACCCAAGTAAGGTAACCCCATCACAAATTCCTTTCAAAACGGCTTCTGTGTATTGGGTTTCACCACTAAGCGAATTCATATTTTGTCTGATGTCATTAAAAAGATCAGGAACGAATTTCAAAATCTTCATTGCTTCTTCTTCAATCTTTTGTTGTTTTTGAAGTGTTTCGAACACCGATTTTTGAATAGAAATCTGTTCTTTTAAGGTACTTTCAGAAAATTTGTTAATTTTATTACAGTCATACAACGAAATATTTTTGTTAATGAATAGAATAGGATCGAAATTATCACTATTTGGATCAAGTGGATTTGGAGGTGCAGTTGGTTTTTCCATTTCCCTTAAGTCAAAACAAGATCACTTTATTAGAACTATTTTTTCTTTTTTGCACAAAAATTTAACTTTTCGTTTTGCGGATGGTGCGATTCAATTAAACCCTTATCAGGGTTGTTTTTATTCATAAAAAACAAAAATAATAATGAAAACAAAAAACAAATGGAAAAAATCAATTAAGATTTATTCGCTTGAATTAGCGGAATCAGATCCACTAAAAGAACCTCCTTTTGAGCCACTACCTTCACTTGACTTGGTAGTAGAATTATTTGTTTCAGTCAATACACTTGTAGTTTTATTATCCTCAGCAATTGGGACTTCGGAAGCAATTGGGGGTTCGACTGAGGGTTTTGGTTTTTCGCCAGCATCTGTTTCGGTTGGCTTATTCTTAATTTCTTCTTCATCTTTTTCATCAACATCAATTTCTTCTCCTTCTTCGAAAACCTTAGCGTTTCTCTTACGTACCAAGTAAACATGAACAATATAAACAATGAAAAGAACAAGAACAACAAGGAGAACAATAACGAAGAAAACAATAACAGCAATCATATACATTGGGAATTCTTTAGTTTCAATAGAACGAGCCATTCTATCAAATGGACAAATAATAGCATTAACGTCGAGATCAGTAAGAACAAGACCTCCGCATGCTTGGACAACTTTGTATTCACCAGGAGTGGTATCAGTTTTAACACCAGATTGCTTAACAACTTCCACATGAACAGATTCAACTCCTCTATTAATTCTCAAAAAGGCAAATGACGCTCCTTTAATATTTGATGGTGGGCGGACAATAAAGGTTGCTTGTAAAATACTCAAAGAAGTTCCAGAAACGTCGTCATCAACGGCAATTGCATGTGGTTGACCAGCAGCCCCAAATGACAAATCAAAGGTGGTTTGAGAAGAGAATTGCATTTGGCTTGAGTAAACATCAAGACGACCAGAACTAGAGATTTTGATTGTTCTTCCTGATAAATCTCCAGAAGTTTCAGATTTAAGTGAAACGGTTGACCCAACAATTCCAAGGTTGACTTTTCCAATTTTGCTCATTGTTAAAATACCACCTCTTTCAATATTTAATGTGGAATCAGCATCACCGTCTCCAGTAATAACGTCAACGTATTGGTCCCCTCCATTGAAAATTATCTTTCCTTTGCTGTTAACATTTAATTCAGTAATATTGGATTCAGTCAAAGAACAAGAAACTGAGACTGTTCCATTTTGATTTCCAGAAATAACGAGAACTCCGATATTAACATTTGAACCAGTCATTGTTCCATATTTGGCGTAATATTTATCCAAAACTTTTCCTTCAAGATTATACCTCACTTGGACATTGGCTGTGTTAGTATTAATAATACATCCATTTCCAGTACATGGACATGTTCCTTTATCCCAAACACCAGATTGAGTTTCAGTGAAAATTCCATTAAATTCCGAGTTAACAGAACAGGCAAGTTCAGGAATTTCATAGCTTCCAAGATCATTGACATCTTTTCCAGCAACAAGAACAACGTATCTTTGTTCATCAATTCTCAAATTATTTGGAACAGCACCACTCATTTCAATATAACTTGGGATATTATTGTGAATGAACGATATTACATCTGAATCAGAGGAGTAAGTAACTGAATTAATACCATTGATTTTAACTTGACCAACAATATCATAATAAACAACAGCACGATTCTTAATTGAACTATCATTGTAACTTCCTTGAATATTGAAAGTGCTGCCTTCAATAACAAATGGATTAAATGAAGCATCGAAATAGGATCCAGTAGAATTATCAACAACAGACTTAGATTTTGTTGGACCATAAACAGTAATAACTGAGGAGTCATAGAAATTAATTTTTGAATTTTTGAATACAATTTGTCTAACAATCGATACGAGGTGTTCGGAAGTAGAAAAATCCTTTGGCAAAACATAAGAAATAAATTCATCATCACTTTCAGCAAATTCAATATCAGAATGAATATTAAATTCGGCATTTTCAACATATAATTCCCTGATGTTAACCTTTTTAGCAGTGATAGTTAACTTCGAATCTTTATTAACAAGATGAATTCTATCAATATAAATTTCATTTTCACTGGTAATAGTCAAAGATCCAGACGAAGTTGCAGAATCTTCAATTGAGTAAACAGTAATTGGAACAGAAGCAGAAATTTGATATTCATCAGAAGTGAATATTTTGAAGAATCGAGCAGTTGAGTTGACAATAATCTTTTTATTGACATTTTCGTTTGAAAGGGTAATTTTATTGAACAATGGGATTTTTGTGCTATCTGCCAAGAATGTACAATTTTCAACACCACTATTGCAATTCAATACACAGTCTTGATCGACATAAGGATCATATGAACAGAAACAAATACTTCTTGTGGAGTCTGTATCAACGGAACAATCAATAGTTTTACAGACATTTTCTTCTTTACGGGCATTGCATATTTTCAAAATTGAATGAGCACAAATGTATGCGTTATAATCTCCAATATCAGGTAGATTTCCTTCCCAAATATATTCTGGAATTTGGTCATTATAATTATTAACAATAATTTCACTACAATTACCCTGGGGAATAATTGCTTCTCCAAAATCAAATCCTTTAATATTAGCAACCGCACCTTTTTCCACAAGAATTTTTCCTCCTTTATAAACCAGAGAAGTAGTGTCAAATGAATCGATCGCATCTATCACAGAATCATTATTTAAAGTAATTGAGGAATAACTTCCGTATTGAACAATATTCAATCTTCCTTGTTTTTCGACAATAAGATCCAAATCAGTAGTTCCAATTTGTCCTATTTCAACAATCGATGATCCTGTAATACTTAAAATAGAAGAAAGATCCTTAGGATATTCAGAGTCTTCTTCGACAAGTATATTATTTCCAATAAGTCTTACAATCTCGTTATTGTTAAATCTTAACGAACATTTTTTATTATTCGAACCAACACATTTAACCTTGACTCCACTCACAGAAACATCGAGTAAATAACTTCCTTCTTCCTGCACTTCAACAGTAACATCTTTCGAATCGATTTTTACGATATCATATGACGGTGTTTTCCCATTATTATTTTTTAAATCGACAATAGTTTTAAGATAATCACTTCCATAATTGAAAACAAATTGTTGAACAAATTCACTATTAACTCCATCTCTTGGGCAATTTTCAGAAATTCCCATATTACAAGTAACAATTTCAGGGCATTTGAAGGGATTAAGTTCTTCAGTAGGACTTGATTTGAATGTGTAAATAATTGTTCTATTGTTACAAACGATACTGGCATCGGTTGGAGTTGTTCCAACTATATCTGTTTTAGTATTAACAAGGGCATACCTTATACTGTAATCTGGAACAACACTATTTGTGACTGTTGTAATTGTTCCAATTTCTTTTACGCTGATCAAAGAAGATGTTGTCACAGAAGAAGATTTGAATTTCAATACTTGAATAGAAACTTTAGCATTTGGTGCGCTGAAGGACAAACTATTACTATCAACAATTTCCAAACTCGCAATAGTTAATTCTGCAACACCAGAATAGGTGACAACAACTCCAGGTTTAATTACTATTTTAAGATTAGAAACAACAAAAGAATTAATAGTAGCATTGGCATTGAAATAAATCGTAGCACCATCAGATCCTTGCAAAGAAGCAATTGAGAATTTACTTTCGAAAGTGACTTCACTTTTTATGCCAAGAATACCAATAGAAACCGAAGAAGAAGTCGAAGAAATTAGAGTGCATGCGTTGGGTAACACAATATGTTCATAAGTGATTTCTTCTGCACTACTTTCCAAACCAGTAACCTTAATGCCAGGAGCAGCAGTTTCCAAATTAATTTCCTTCTTCTTATTCGGACATACTGAATAATAATCATAAAATCCAGATTCATGGATATTAACTGATTGACCGCCTTGGGTAAGACCACTTCTCATTGTACATTTGGAGACTTCCACAGTATCAGCACCACAATCCCTATAATAAACATTATCAACGAATGAATAGGATGGGACAGTTACAGTTGGAGAAACAGCAACATTTCTATGATCGAAAAGTATATGACATTGAGTAGAAGAAGAACCAACAACTGATTGGACTCCAAATGATTGGGATTGTGTTTTCAAAGTGAAAATTGGTTGATTTTGGGAAATAGAAACGATTGTAAGGCTTCCAATAGAGATATCAGAATTAACAATGAAATAAGAACCATCAAGAGTTAATGCGGCGACATTGACAATACCATCAACAAGAGATTGTTTAACATTTCTCAAAATAACAGTTCCAGTTGAGATAATTGAAAAGAAATGCATTGGATCTGTTTCTTCAACGTTGGCAACATTGAAAGTAATCGATGAAGTACCAGACCCTTTAACAAGATAAACTTTATTTGGATCATAATTGACACCAGAGAAAGTAACTTGGGCTCCATCTTGAACTTCAACAATTCTTGGAATGAAATCCAAAGAAATAATTCCAGTCCCTTTAACAACAACTTTATCCACTTTGTTTTTGTTCAAATTGATAATAACATTTGATGATGTGGAAATAATAACCTCTTGAGCATTAACCAAAGAAATATCGGTTGTAACAGCATTTGATAGCGTCACTGTACAATATAATCCGTTAATATTAACACAATTATAAGGAGTATAAGATAAACCATTGTTATTAGAGATATTAATGTTTTCATCATTGCAACTTATGAATTGATAGGAATTTCCATGGAAAAGAATTCTATTATTGCAAATCAAATGGTCTCCTTCCACCAAATTAGGAATTGACATTGGTGATGAAGACCTAATAGCAATAAAATCACTACCCGATGAGTCATAAGTAACAGTAATTGATCCAGTTTGTGCAGCAGTATTCGACAAAATAACAGCAGGAGCATGGTCTTGGTTAAAGTTAGAAACTTTTGTAAATTGAATTGACAAGGCTTTAGTAATTGGAGCCGTGAACATTACACTTTCAACATTTTCTATAGTAAGACTATTAAGAGAATCAACAGAAACACTTTCAAAAGTATTAACAATCAATGAGCCAAACTGCGTGAATGTACCTTTGTTATAAACAGTAGCAGTTGGCGAAGAAGTTCCTGTTACAAAAGATTCCAAATAGAAACTTCCAGTTCCTTCGAAAGAATTCATGGTTAGAGGTCCAAACCCGCTAAATTTAGTTCCAGTTGCCGTAATTAAAGGTGAAATAGAAGTAGAAGAAGAAATAACAACCTCACTGCCTGCGGCAATAAAAATATGTTTATCGAGGTTCTTACAATTATGACCAACATGGTTTTTGTAGCTGGAAGCTCGAGCTAAATCCAAAACACCGTTGACAGTGTAACAAGTTTTAGAATCTTCTGACGCAGAATCAGAAGAGGACAAGTAATAATTAAAATATTTCGTCGAAGGATCAGCAATATAATGATTCAAAAATGAAGAAACACCAGTACCACCAATAGTTTTGGCACTGAGAGATGAAGTTTCCAACAGAGTACAAGTTGAAGAAATAGACAAAGTATCGGAGACTGTAATAGAATTACATTTCAAAGAACCACCAACAGTAAGAGCAGTGACAGTGACATCAGTGGCAATTACTTCCGAATTAATCGTGATGGAACCACCTTTAAGTGTTGAATATGTACCTCTCTTGATTGTGGCACTGACAGCTTCAACAGAAATAGTACCAACAGAATATACAGCAACAGCAGAACCAGTCAAAACTAAATCACAGCCATATGATCTGACATTAATAGCAGCACCAGCATTAATTGTAACAGTACGACGAGTATCACATCTAACTGCGACATCATTACTTGTTTCAAAGGATACAGAAGCAGTACAAATAATAAGGTCATAATTGGACTTTAAGGCACCAAGAGATGAACTAGTCGTTAAAACACAATAACCATCACCAGGACAATTATTAGCAGCATCAATTTCGTAAGAATAAGAAACACCATTAGCAGTACAAAGTTCTTTTACATCGTAATCAGTTCCTTTAAAAAATAATTTTTGATCATTGGCACAAGCGATAAATACAGCAGAATCATCAGATACAGTGACTTTAGATGAAACCCCATCAATTAACAAAACAGGATATCCCACAAACTTACTTGGATCTCCATAAGAAAAAGTGATTGTTGCATCATCATGGACTTCAAAACGTTTAAATACACCAGAAAATAGTTCGATAGTTCCAATAGAACCAATAAAAGTAGAAGCAAAGTGATAATTTCTATTCGAGCCAACACTAATACGACTTATAGTTTGAGAATTGGTTGAATCAGTGGAAAGAGTACAATTACGACAATCCAATGTATATGTTGACCCAGCAACTGCTTGAAGAGACAATAAACCACTATTTGTAGAAACAACTGAAGTGACACTCATTCCATTTATTATCATTGCGTCGTTAGAATTTTGGAATGTTACGGCTTTTCCGACTAATTTATTTATATTAAATGTACCAATGAATGTAATACCTTGTTCAGAATTGAGAGAATCAACAGTTACCAATCTATTTGATGTAATTTTAGTATCAACTTTTTTAACCGAAATTATTTTACTTATTGTGATTGAATTTGATGCTTGGAATGAAACATCACCATTTAAAGTCCAACGAGCATTAACATTTGTCGTTGGAAGATATATAGTATTTATTGAACTTGCTTGGTCAATGAAACATGTACCCGGTCCAGAATCCTCATTACATGGACAATTTAAAGATAAGAAATGATTATCAAATGACAAGGCACTGGCATTAAGTAAACATGTTACTTCATTATTTAAACCAGAACCAACTTTAAGTGTTGTTCTTCCATTCATTTTTATATTAAGATAATTTGATCCAGTGTTGACAACAACATTTTCATGATTTGCAACTAAAACAATTGAATTTCCACTTGGATTGGTAATAGAATTAATTTCAACTGTTTTTGAAGTTTTATCTTTTGATCTAATAAAAGAATCAATACTGACATCAACTTTAAGATTTCCAATATATAATGAAGTTGTTTCATCATGAACAATTGCAGAACCAGAAGAAGTTAATGTTTCAATGTTAGCAGTGTTTGTTTTAAAAACAATACTTTTTTCAGGAGTTAATGTTGTAAGTTGAAGATTAGTACCACTTATTACATAATTTTCAGTAATTCCAGTTAATGTGTAAGCAATTAAATTGGTTTCTATTGTCAATGAAGGAGTTGGAAGTTTGAATTCATAATCACTTAAATCAGCAATGAAATGTTTACAATCGGCATATGCGAGATTATCTTTCTTAAACACTGTGTTTGTTCCTGATAACTTACATTCACAACCAATACTTTTGCCAACACGATAAAGGTCTTTCAAATTACATTGGTTTACATTTACATTTACGGTAGAGAAATAACTTCCTTTTGATGTTGCACAATAAATACAATCTCCAATAACATTAAATTGATATGTTGCGGCAACAACATCAATATACAAATAATCTTGTCCGGATGGTTGAAGCGAAATATCTCCTGGCATTGTTCCAAGAATTGACATTTCAACAGAGTTACTCTGAACAATGGTTCCAATTGTTTTAGTTGAGGCCAATGTAAGAGTTCCATTTTGAATCATAGTAACTTTGTCCCAAGAATGTTGAATTTCATAAGAATCTGTTTTAACATTTAAATTTAAATTACTACTTACTTTAGAACAATCTGATTTGTCAAAAAAAGTTGTAAATAAACAATCACATGAGGTAATTCCATTAAATGCTCTGTATATGTTCTTACATTTAATATTATTTGTAAAGGGTGATGAATTAATATTACTAACAAATAAAACTGGATTTGATGTGGTTGCAGTGGGGGTAAGTGTGAGTGTGGAAATATCAATGTTTTCGACATTAATATATGGATATTGATCATTTGAATAATCTAATTTAAGACTTGGATTTGATGTTAATAAACCACTTCTTTTAAGATTTATATTGAACGATGGTATTTTCAATGTATTTTCACTTGTTCCAATAATAACATCTGGATTTGTATGTGTTCCACTGAAGTAAACAAAATTCCATAATGCAAGAATACTGTATGTTTCACTTCCAGTTAATTTGTAATTAAATGATAATGGGGAAATAGAACAATCTTTGAAATTATTGTCTGAATACACACAATCACAGTTTAGTGTATTCTTTGAAAATCTGTAAATATTTCCACATTGAAGAGATTTTGCATTAGTAACAGAACCAGAAATGTCTGAATTGAAATAATACTCATATGAAGTTGAATCATCAACTGATGTTGGAAGTTTATTTGTGAACTTTACATATTTATCATTTGGAACATATGATTTGATGGTTACTCCAGTTATTATTGTTTGCTGATGAGTAGGTGTGAATGTTTCAAGGGTAATTCCAGACTTTGAACTTTGAATTGTTAATTGTTGATCTGTTGAAGAAGAAATAATATTATTAAAACTTGATTCCAAATTAATTGGATTTGCATTTTCTGCTTTGTATGTATAATAAACAGAATATGCAGAATTTGAACAATCTGCTTTTTGGTTCAAACAATATATTGCATTTGGTGTGTTATAATATCGATATAAAGAAGTTGTACCTAATTGAGCTTTATTAAAAGTACCTCCTGTGAGTTGATTATTCGAAGAAATAACAGGAACACTTACAATATGATTGGTTGATTCTGCTTTGAATTGAATATATTTAGCAACAATATATCCATCTTCATGACTTCCAAAACTACCAACATTAACTTGGAAATTGTCATCAAATTCGACTTTTGTAGTTGGATTTAATACGGCAATATTAAACTGAATTTTTTCACCATCGGCCAATGAAAGAGAAGAACTTTTTACAAATTTAACATTTGAATTTCCATTGAAATTAATTGAAGAGAAATCCAATATTTTAAAAGAAACAACAACCTCAGGTTTTCCTTCCGCCAAAGTAAGAGAGAATGTGGCATCACTTTGAGTTCTGCATTCTTCGTTATTTACAGATGTATAACTGATTGATTGATCATCAAGATTTGACCCTGTTAAAGTACAACTGCATGCTGGTAGTGTGCTTTTGTAATAATACAATGTTGTTTGACAAGTTATTAAGTTTAATTTTGTTTGGGTGACACCCACAATACTTCCATCAAATAAATAATGCGAAGCACTTTCCGTTTCTGTTGGGGTTATTTCATTCATTGTTTGGAGAGAAAATGTTCTAATACAATTTGCAACTCTGAAATTTAAATTCAATTTACGATTATTTCCACTGTCTAAATTATAAAAATCAATACTATCTACTGCAACAATTTGTGAAATATCAATATTATTATAAACTTTGAATGATTTCAATGTAAAAGAAAAACCTGTTATTGTGAGAGGAATTTCATTATTATAATCAATTGTATTCCAAGTTTTTGAATTACATTGATAATTAATTGAACTTCCAGAATTTACGAATTTGATTGTAGCGTCTTCAGAATTAACAGAATAACCAGAGGATCTAAAACAATCAGATTCTACGAATGAACAAGCACTTTCGAAAGTACAAATTAAACTATCAATTCCGGATATTCTGTATTTACTATTTGTTGATTTAGATTTAAGTCCTGTTGTTCCAAGACTGTTGACAGTTGTTGTGGTTGTTATGTAATTTGGTTTTAAACTTCCTGTTCCTATTGACCCTAACGTCAAAGAACCAAACATTGAAAATTTGGGTTTTGTTGTTGTGATTGAGAGTGTGGTAATAGTAACGCTTCCACTAAATGTAAATTCGGGATTACTTTCTTCAATGGTAAAAGTTCCAAAAGTAATTGAGACTGAATTTGTAATTGTACATGAAGAAGTAGTGTCAAAAAGAATTGTAAGGAATGTTGTTGGGAATGCAGGAAGTGTACAACTTCCCGTTACTTTTAATGTCAAAAAGTTATTTTCTGCATAAGAACTAACACAATCCCATTCTATGTATTTCTGAATTGTTGTATCAGCAGTACAATAAGTATTTGCAACACTTCCAACAGTAAATCGATATTTTGTTGAACTAATTTGAGTTTTTTGACAGCCAGTAACAGTTGAAGATGAATCACCAACACATAAAATACTTGCATCACTAACAGTTTTTACTTCATTAATTTGAGTATTTGTTATTTGAGATGCTTCATGAGTCTTTAAAGAACCAAAACTTAAAGAATTTATTTGACAATTGTTAAATACAAATTTCGAACAAGTTAATGAAAGTTCATTCAAAACACAATTAGTAAGGGTAAGTGTTGATGTTGTTGATGTTGTTAACCCACTTGATTCAATTTTGGTGATAGTATCAATTACACCCAGATTAATGTTTTTAAATTTGAAAATTTTTGTATCTCTCATTACAACTGTTGTCGATGTTCCAGAATATTGGAATGAAAGTGAAGTAGCATCATTTGTTGCATATAATTCACAATCAAATTCAACAAATTTGGAACCATCAAAAGTGCAGACATCATTTGTTGCCAAAGTTATTCTGTGAAGTTCACTAGAAATTGGAATGTGTTTGTATGTTTCTGTTCCTTTAAATGTTCCTTTCAAAACAAACAATACTTTGGTTGAACCTATTGGACTTGTAATAGAATCAACAGTTCCTTCAATTAAAGCGTCAGTTGGTTCTACATCAACATTAACATTTGTAATTGTGGATGTAATTTTGTATTTTGTCATTCCATTTGTTTTAAATGTAATAATTGCAGTATTAGTTAATGAAAACTTGGAAATTGTTGTGAATCCAGTAAAAGTAGTTAAAGTAACTCCACTTAATGTAATAGTAAATAAAGAACTTGGAATTTCAACATCAGCAAAAATAACTGTACCAAATGATAAGGAAGAAGGGTCTTTTGTGAAAGTTAATATTTTCAAATTATTAGTTGAAGGTTTTGTATTACAATCACTTTCCAAATAAATTGCAGTTGTTGTGCTTGATTCAGAAACAGTACAATAAAACTTTGATTGTTTAGAAATACGATACAAATTAGTTTCAATCAAAAACGTATAAAATGGAGAGAAACTGGGATTTGATCCTTTATAATAAAATAATGTTTGAGTTGTTACTGAAGTACCAACAGTAATTGGTCCAATTGTTCCAGATATAGTTCTACTTCCACAATTTGTTTGAATATTTAAATTATCAGCGTTAACACTTTGTAAATCAAAATTGGAAGCAGCAACATTCAAAGTTTTAACAAATACATTTTTAATTGTAATATCCTCAGTGTTCATTGTAAATGAAGAAAATTGACCATTTGAAACTGTTGAGAAATCGAATTGGTCTGTTGAGCAAACAAGTGTCATTACTCCTGGTTTGTATTGTGAACTTGAATCATAACAATCCCATTCTTCAAATTTAGTTACACTTGCACAGGTACATTTCAAATGTGCTGTTGATCCTGAGAAATATCTTTTTGTAGTTCCATCCAAAACAACAGAAGCTATATTGGTAAGAGTACCTGCAACATTACCAATAAATAATGGTTTTGCACCTCCAGAAACAGAACCAATTGTTCCACTCTCAATTACCAAACCAGGATAACTGTTTGATAAAGTTAATGTATCAGCATTTATTGAATTGATAAAAAGTTCAGAAGTTGAAGCCGTTAAATCAACATTAATTGCATTAATTTGAGCAACTGTAGCAACATTAAATGCAACTGTTGCAGTTTTATATTTGTCAGTTTTTGTATTTGTAAAACCATCTTCTTTGATAGTTATGTCAAACAATGAAGGGTATTCCCTACAATCATCACTGCTATAACCATTGAGATCGTAAATACAATTGGTATTTGTTGGTTCATTCAAATAATAACGTGAATTTTCTCCAGTTACCGGAAATTCAAACAAAGAAGGTGCTGTGTTTCCAGCTCCATAGAAAATTGGTTTTGTTGTTGTTCCAGAAATTAAAACAGCAGAATTAATTGTACTGTCAGAAATAATTTTTGAAATTGAATCAATTGATGTGACCTTTAAATCTCCAAGTTCAGAATTCTTAATATTAAATGAATTAAGGTTTATTGTTGTTGAAATACATTTGATTCCATTAATTACATTCGAGGAAGTAATAATACATTCCTTAAACGTTGGAAAATCAGAAGCAGCATTAATCTCAGAATTTAATTTTAAAGTAACATAAGAAAGGGTATTAAACGAATCCCTATAATTTGAACAATCGTAATCAGTAAATGTTCCAGAAAAGGTACAAGATGAATCAACAGAATTTGTGGAATATCTATAAAAATTATCACCCATTTGACTTGAATAACCATTATTTGGTGATGTTATTTTACCATAAATTATTTGATTGGCAGGAATCGTTGCTTTATTTGCATTTATTATAATTCCTTGAACCCCTGTTAAAATGGTTATTAACGAGATTTCCCCAGTTGTTTCAACTTTCTGACCATTTGAATTGAAATTAATAGTTCCAATATTCCCTGAAAATGAGACTGTAACACCCTCCCCATTAATTGTTAAAGTATTCGAAATTGATGCCAATGTTGTTTGTTTAGATACAGTTACAGTAGTACAACCAATGTTCGGTTGATTTGTACTGGCAGAACCTCCAAATGTAATTTGTCCAAATGAATAAGGAGTGGATATTGTTGTAGTAGCAGTTATATCAACAATGACTGGATTATAATTTGTGAAATAATAACAAATATCAGTTGTTGAAAAAGAATTTCCTGATAATGTACAAATTGGGTTTGTTGTATACCAATAATAACCAGTATCAACTTGGACAAACGGAATTGAATCAAATACCAAACCATTAATATTTGTATATAATGAACCACTTCTTCCTGCTGTTCCAATTTTTTCTTTATCAGCCCCAGTCAAAATCAAAACACCCTT
The DNA here is from genome assembly GCA_002914575.1 of Entamoeba moshkovskii. Taxonomy (NCBI): domain Eukaryota; phylum Evosea; order Mastigamoebida; family Endamoebidae; genus Entamoeba; species Entamoeba moshkovskii. Next base: position 50,615 of record NWBR01000273.1, read on the forward strand.
CATTGTTGTTGGGAGAGTAATGACGGTATTTAAACTTGCTTTTGTTTTCAAATAGAAGAAAGATGTTGCAACAGAAATGTCAATAGAGTTTGAAAATGTAGTTTTTTCAGCTTCAACGTTAAAAGTAGTTTGTCCTCTAAATATCAAACCTTGGAATGTTGTTTCTGCGCTTAAAACAACATTTGAACTTGAAGTGATAACAAGTACAACAAGAGCTTTATCTGCATAAATACAATCTGGTTGTAAGTAAGTTCCTTCTGTTGAACCACTCAAAGTACATTCATTATTTGGTATTGTTTGAGCACACCTTAAATAATTATTACTGATTTTAACACATTTCGCATCAGTTTCACTTTCATTATTAACAAGAACATAACCAAATGAGAAACCACTAATTGTAATATCACCAGTTGGAATATTTGTTAAAACGCTCATTGTACTTCCAGTTGCTGTAAACTCTCCAACTTTGAAGTTGTTGGAAGAAACATTAATTGTTGTTACACTTAATTTGGGACATGTTATTTCAGAGTCAGTTGTTCCACTAATTGTTAAATCAGAAGTTGAAGTACATGATTTAAATGTTAAATCACTTCTTGCTGGGACAAAATTTTTCAAAGCCAATGGTGTTTTTGCGAATTCAAGAGAAACCATGGAGGGGGTTACATAAGCTGGATAATTACAATCGCCTTCAACAAAGAAACATTTTGTTTCATCACAATTTAAAGTACATACTTGGGCAGAAGTTGAAGCGAAACGATAATATGAAGAGCTTACTTGAGTCCCTGTACGACCTGCGACAGTCCCTCCGTTGGAAGTGAAGTAATATTTTTGGGATGCCGGAAAGACATCAATATTAGTAATTGAACATGAAGTTAAAACAATAATATCACTGTTAAGAGTGTTACCAAAATTAAGAGTGGAAATAGTCATTGTGTTTAAATAAAAAGTAGATTTGCTAATCACAAAATTTTCTAATGTAAAGCCTGTAATAGTGTTGATTCCTGAAGCCCCACTTAAATCAATAGTTTTGAAATAAGGTGTTTTGAGTGTGGCTTCATCATAGGTCAATGAGGAATCAGATGTCATAAGCTTCAAAGTAACATTATTACCATCTCCTAAATAATTAAGACAATCAAATTCTTGATAATTAGTTGTGAAAGTACAAATATTATTTTGAGGATTAGAAATTCTGGTGTGGGTTGATGATAATTTTGTTTCGGAAATACCAACTTTATAATCAAATGGTGCATTTGTAATGAAATATGTTCCAGTTGCTGATGGTGTATATGTTTCTACAGTTAATGTTGAAGAAACAAAATTTTGTGGGCCAGAAAGAAAAACTAATTCTTTTACAGTAATTGGAGAATTTATTTCAAAATTTCCAGTAAACGTAAGTTTTTTGTTAACTACAAATTTGGTTGTATCACTTATTGTTACTTTTAAAGTTGATGTGAAAGTGACTGAATCCCAAGTAGTATCAATAAACTGATGAAGAGTTGAAGAAATGGTTGTGACATCAGTAATAAGAGCAATTCCCGAATAATCCGTCATATAATGACATTCTATTTCCTCAAAACTTTCTTCTTCAAAAGTACAAACATTTGGTGTTGGTGATGTTGAAAATTTCTTTGTATAACCCTCAAGTGTGGAATTCAAAACGACATCCCAAAAATATGCATCTGCAACAGTTGTTTGACCATTTGTAAGAAGGAAAGTACCGACTCTTGTATGAGTACCGATTACAGTTAGCCCTTTAATAAAAAGAAAATTGTCTTCAATATTGGCAAAAGTAATTTGATTTCCATTTGTAGCATCAACTTCGACAAAACCAAACCCGCTATTTAGTATAACTCCTTCATAAGCGGTTGTGGAAGAAATAATTTTAAGTGCTGGAGATTCAAATGAACCAATATTTACATTATCAGATAATATCTGAGTTGTATTAATTTTGACAGATTGTGGTTCGCCTGATTGTGGGGTGTAAGTTGCTTTAATTTTAGAAAGATATAAGTCATGGTTTGTTGCAGAAGCACTAAAAGACAAAGAAAGAGTAATTCCACTGGCACAAGATTCTGCAACAGAACAAGCAAGCTCAGTTTCATCTCCAATAATGTCGGTATAAGAGTAATCACAGCCAGCAGTTAATGTGCATTCAGAATTTACTTGTAAAAAAGTAAATAAAAAGAAATAAGTAAGCAATATTTTAAACATAAGTTTGTAATTTTAAGATTTGAGATAAAGAGCCTTATATAAGTTTTTTCAATTAAAGGCAATTAAAAAAAAAGGCAATGTTTGGATGTTTTGGTTGCGTTGAAATCGGGGTTTTCTTTTCATTCTATTTCATTCTACAAGTTGAAAACCCTATAATTTGAGACGGGTTTGTTGAAATTTTTTTCTCGAAAGAGTTGAGTGGAATTCAGTGTTGTAAACATCTAAGTTTAAAAAATCGGGAAAATAAAGGCCAATAATTTAGCGACTGAGTTACACATTTTTTGTTTAAAAATACATTATTAACAAATTAGATTTCAATGATATTTTTTATCAAATAAAGTTATACTTTAAAATAGATTTGTGTCTTATTTTTAACTTTGTATTGAAACCAAACAAATTTGGAATGATAAACTTATCAAGAAACTTGCAAACAAATTTTCTTTTTTTTAATGTAAAAATCAACAGATTCCTTTGGCTGATTTTGTAGTTTTTTGGTCAGAAATAAAAAAAATCGACAAAAGACGGTTTGACCACAAAAATGAATTAATTGGGAAGTGACATTTTTTTTTTCTTTTTCGTTGCTTCTTTAATTCCTTTTTCCTTTGGGTTGTTTGTTTTTACAAAGGTTTCAATCTGTTTTCTTTCTCTTTCTTCATCTTCTTTTTTTAATGGCTTTATTTTTGCCAATGATAAAGTTTTGAATGTGTATCCATTTTGTCTCATAACTCTTTGTCTTTTTTGTGAAAAAAACATTTCTCTTGTGTCTTGTGAAGTTAACGTGTAAAAATAAGCACTGTTTGTTCCTTCCTTTGCTCTTAAAATTCTACCAAGCCTTTGTGCTTCTTGTCTTCGCGATCCAGAACTTGAAGATAATTGAATAGCAACTGAAGCATCAGGAAGATCCAAGCCAACATCTCCTATTTTTGAACAAAAGATGACATTAATTTCATCATTTCTAAATTGATCCAACAATAATTTTCTTCTTTCTTCAGAGGTTTTACCATCCATATAACAATCATTTAATTTTAATTTTTCTCGATAAAACTTTGCTGGTTTTAATTCATTACAAAATATAATGATTTTATCTCCATGTGATAAATGTTGTTTTACCAAAAATGAACATGCATCTAATTTGTTTGGATTAAGTTGAGCTAAATATTCTTTAGTTTTACTGTCCTCTGCTTCAATATATGCAGAATAATACATCCTTGTCATTGGACACATAACTTCAAAGCATTTAGCATTTGCAATATATCCTTGTTTGGCCAAATCTTGCCATGACGCCTCATATAATTTTGGACCAATCATGAATTCCAAATCACCAATTCTATCATCTTCACGAATTAGAGTTGCCGTTAAACCTAATTTGCATTGTGCTTTGATTTGACAAACAAAGTTCTCGATTTTATCAGTTGTAGAACCATGAACTTCATCGAAAATAACAAAACCCCATTCTCTCTTTAGCATGTCATCTATTATTTTTTTACCGCCGTATTGCCTTTCTCCTCCATAAGACAACATTGGGTATGTTGTTATTAAAATACATGCATCATCTCCCAATTGATCTTTTTTATTTGCAACACATAATTTAATTGCATCTGACTTAATAGTTGACCATCTTGTAAATTCATCTTTCCATTGATAAACACTTTGAGTTGTATGAGTTAAAACAATGGTTGACCTTTTGATTTTCGAACAAGCTGCAATTGCAGTTAATGTTTTTCCAGCGCCACAAGGTAATACAACAACACCACTTCTTGCCATTTCATTATCAAACATTTGTTGTAATGCTTTTTCTTGGTGAGGTCTTAGACAATCTTTTTTCAATTGAATTTGCAATTCCTTTTGTTTATCTCTCAAGAAATGATATTCTTCATAAACTCTAACCCTCTTCTTTTTGCATCTTTTCTTTAATTTAAATACGGATCCAGGTCTAACTTCAATAATAAATACTTGATGATCCAAATCAAGTTCTTTATAAAGTTCTTCCCCTTCTTTAACTTCTCTAACATCTCCAACATAAAATTTCTTAAATTTGTCATCCATTACATTTTTCATTTGTTCTTTTGTTTCTCCTTGAAGAAAATATCTCCCATTAATTAAAACTAATCGGAAATTTTGTTTCTTTTCTCCTGCTTGTCTTATTTGACTTTTAACATTATCTGGCAAGTAATTCTTTGAATACTTTTCTAAAGTTTCTATCATTCCTTCAGGAGTTATTCCAAATGAAAACGCCGTCATTATCGATGTTGCTGATAATCGATATTCATGCATATGGTCCATTCTACTTTTCACCTCAGCAACCCTTGACAAATAGTCGCAAACTTCTTCAAACATCTCATTTGAAGTTTCAACAATAATACGTAAATTCGCACTAACCCACATTGGTAATTCAGAATGATTTAATTTCAATCTCATGTCATAATCAACTGACTCTTTCATTTCATCAGAAGAATCATCACTTGATTCTTCACTCCTTTCCTTTTTTCTAAACATCAAATGAATTTATTTAGTTTTTCAAGTTTTTAAAGGAACTGAGAAAAAATAAACAACCATTTATGTTAAAAAAATTCTTAAAGATTTCTCATAGTGATTTGTTAAAAGATTGTTTTATTGCTGAAGGTGCTTATGGTCAAGTTTTTAAAGGTAGATTTAATAATAAAATTGTTGCTATTAAAGAATTAATGTTTGATCAAACTCATTTAATTAATTATTCAATATTTAAAAATGAAATTGAAATTATTAAGCAATTAAATCATGAAAATATTGTTGAATTCATTGGAATTGTTGATGAACCTAAATATCTAGATATAATAATGGAATATGTTCCATATGGTTGTTTAAATGAATTAATAAAAAAACAAACATTAAATTTGAAATTAAGACAAAAAGTATGTCATGATTTAAGTAAAGCAATAATGTATTTACATAATAAAGAAATTATTCATAGAGATTTAAAAAGTGGTAATGTTCTTATTTCTAGCATTGATCCCAAAGCAAAAATAATTGCAAAATTATGTGATTTTGATACATGTTGTTATGAAAAAGAATCGATATTTGATAAAAAGATAGGAACACCAATATATTTACCTCCTGAACAATGGAATTCAAAAAGGTTGACAAAAGAAAGTGATATTTATTCATTTAGTATAATTTGTTATGAATGTATTGATAATCATATTGCTTATGATACTCCAGAATTTCCAAATGAATGGAATATTGCAATATTTGTATGTACAAATAAAAGATTACCAAAACCAAAAGAATGTGGAGATACAATGTGGGAAATAATAACAACATGTTGGCAATCAGATCCAACAAAAAGATTAAGTTTGTAAATATTATTTTAAAATCAATAAAAGGATTAATGAAAGAAGGAATACAAGAAGTTGAGGAAAGGTTAAGAGAGATTAATTGAAATATTTCGTTTTATAAAACAAGAAATAAAAAAAATGAAAAACTAAAAAAGTCAAGAGAGAAACAAAAAAAGAATTAATTGTTTTCAAATGGAAGATGAAAAATTAATTAAAATTTATGTCAAACATTTGGTTCAAAATAAAGTTGTTTTAATTAAACTCAATAGTGATGATGTTTCGGATAACTTATATTTAAGGTCTTCTGAATTATTTAAAATGGAAAAACGTACTCCACTTCGTTTAATACATCATGGAAATATAATCGACCCATATAAAACTTTAGAACAAAATGGTGTTCATAATAATTCTATTTGTTATTTGTATTCCCCTGAACGTAATCGTCGACTTAGTGTTGATGAAGATGCAGTTAATGCTTTATTAGATAGTATGACAAGAGATTTTGGATTGGCGAATGATACAAGAATTATTTTGTATGTTAATAATCCTGTCACTGGTGAAATGGTTCAAATCGTTAGAACTCCGACAGTTCCTTTAACAAATGTTGACCAATCAAATTCTCAAACAAATGAATCACAAGAAAACCAACAAATGGAAATTGAACGGCCAACTCTTGATCAAATAAATACATTTTTTGATAATGACTTAAACAATCAACAACAAAATAATTTAAATAATGCAATCCAAGATTCACTCAGTGAAATTATTCAAAGATTACAAAACAATCAAAACGAAGTTGAACATGAACCAGAAGAAAGTCAAATTACCTCTCCATTTAGAAGTATTGTTGAAAATGTTAGGCAAATAAGAAGAAGTCTAGAACAAAATGGTTTAAGAGATACTCAACAAAGAAGAGAAACAACACAACATCTTGATCCAATCCCTTCAACTCCGCCAAATAATGATAATATGAATTCCCCATTGCCTCAACAATTTCCAGATATAAATGCAAGAACAATTCATACAATTTCATTTCAAATATTTGATTCACGAAGCTCTGTTAATAGAGAAACAAATGATTTTTTAGATCCATTTATTTCTCGAATTGCTCGAAGACATACCCTTCGTTCAGTTAACAATGAAAATAATCAAGAAGTACATCCTGAAAATAATATACCAACTCCTCAAATTACTCCATCAGACCAAGAACGACAATTATTATATGAAACATCATATGATTTATTGTTAACTTTAATAGATAACAAAGATGGAAATGAATTAGCAAAACAAATGATTCAATTAATGAATGGTGCTTCAAAAACAAAAGAAACAATTATTGGAAATTGTGTAAATCAAATCGCAATTTTTTTAACTTCAGTATTATCTGAATCAACAAATGAAAATAAACATTCATTAATGAGAGATGTATTAAACATTCTTTATTATAATTTGTATGAATTTTATTATAAAGAAGAACAAACTCCTCAATATTTCATTGTAATGTTTAAAAAGAGTATATTTGATATATTTGAATTGGAAAAGAAATATTGTTTAAATGATATATTGGATTTATTTCATAGAATTGTTCATCAAATCGTTCATTATCTCAGCGATAATCCCAATTACAACAACCTTCAAACAAGAATTCCCAAAGCAACCATTGAAACTGAAGAATATTTATTAAAGGCATTAAAAAGATGTCACGATTCATTCAAGATGTAAATTAATTGAATTTCTTTCTTGAATTTCTTTAAAACAACCAACAAAAAAAATATATTTTATCGAATTACATCAGTTCTAAAGCCATATCAATCATTTGTTCACAACATCGTTGAGTCTCATAATCGTCCTTTTTGGTGTGAATCATTACCAACCCAAACAATCGAAGAAGTGTTCTTTTGTCAGCTCCTCTGCAAATTAATTCATTAATAAATTTGATGATGTAAATAAACACATTTCGATGGGTTTCCTCCATCATAAAAGTGATATACCTCTTTGCCAAACAAGGATCACTCGAGTACTGTTTAATTTCAAATATGAAATTGTCGTGCAAAACAGAATCTTGAAGACCAGCTAAAACAACCAATAAAGTATCGAAATAACTTGAAGAAGAAATACCAGGAAAAAATTGAGAGTCAGAATCTAATGAATTAAGTACTTCTAATCTTTGTTTTGGAGTTGATTTTTGATTGAAACTGGTTTGTATTTCTTCATCATTCAATGATATTATTTTATCAACAAGACGAAATATTTCTTTGGGAATAACAAAAGGTAATGGTTGATATAAATTTAAAGTCGCATCCCTTACGGGTCTATCTAACATCGATAAACTCCTCAATGTCATTCCGACACATGACTGTCTTGGATAAACTTTAACAACAATTGGAATGGTATGTTTTGTGTATTTAATTCCAATTTCAAAAGAAAATTTACAAGCTTCCTTATTTTGATAAAGATGTGCTGAATGTAAATCAAAATTGACAATTACTTTTAGTTTAGAAATATCTTTACCTTCCATAATATCAATTCTATCAGTGCTCAATAAAATCCTTGCCCATCGATGTAAATTTTCTTTTTCTTCATCTTGAACAAGAGTTAAATGAATCCTTGTTTTACCAGTATTTGTAATGGTAATTTCTTGTGCATATTCCGTCAATAAATTTACATCTCTAAATTCAAAATAAGTAACTGAAGCGGAGACTTCTGGTACAACAACCATTGAATACCATTTTTCGGCTTTATCAAGGAATTCTTGAACAATCCGTTTTTTGTCTTGATCTATTTGTTGTAGAAATACTCTCATAAATGCGCTCACTGGTTTATGATCAGAATTATATAACTCAAATGAAGTATATTTTTCAACAACAACACCATGTCTCCTTTCTGTTTTAAAAAGTATTCTATCGCACCACGATGGGATTCGGTTTTCAGCATATTCACCACTTCCAATTTTAACTTTGAATGTTGGTAAAAACGTAATTTTTGCTTCATTAAAATTATGAAATACTTTCTTTTTCATTCGACAATTGAAAAGTTGATCATTTCGATATAACTGCATCAAATCTTTTTCTTTTACTAATTTTCTAACTTCACTATCCTCTAAATCAATTCGATAATTCAAATCCCCCAACCAAATTACAACATCATGTTCAAGTAAGGGAATTAATACTGTTGACGTTCCATTATAATATTTAATTTTCATTTTACTTATTTCTTCCCAATCTTTATTTCTTCTTTCACAGAATTCTTGATGTGCCGCTAAATGACTATTTACAAAACAAATTGTTGAATCAAATATCTTCATTCCAATAGCAACTCCTCCTTTATTTGCTAACTTTCCACTCATTGCTCCGGTTCTACACTCTGATAACCCAAACATTTTAATTTGGCTTTTGATGTTTTTATGAACAAATACAAATAGTACAATTCCACAGAGTTGATACCATCCTGATTCATCATATTCATATGTTCCATTTCTGTTAATTGAGCTACAAATCACATTTTTCCATTGTTCTGCCCTTTCGCTGTATTTCTTACCAGTTATAATTGCATCAAAACTCATATCTAATTCTTGAACACCCAAAGCGATTATATCAGGTTTTTCAGATAATAGAGAAGTCCATTTATCAACGGGTTCTTGTCCATACAGCCCTTGATTGATATTCCACGTACAAACTTGAATTTTGATTTCTTTAGCGACTGCATAAAAAGGTAATTGATCCAACAGTGATTTTTCTTTCCAAGCTACTGGATCTTCAGAGAACAAATTAACTAATAGAAGTAAGTATTAAATAAAATCAAAAAATAATTTAAGCAAACAATCTTTATATATCTCTGCTGATTTACATATTTCTTCTTTTGTTGGTTGTTTATTCATTGCAACCCACATTCTAGGGACTATTGGCATAAATGAAGAATATTGAGGAGTTGATGGTTTAAATATTTCATTATCTTCATCCTGAGTTTTTGATTTACCAAGGAATTGTTTTGTGCCAGAACCATTTCTACAAATTAAAGACTTTGTATTAATAGTGGTTCTTTGTGATTTAATCCATTCTTTTTTTTCTTGATCTTTTGGTGTTGTAGAAATTGAAGGAGGGGTAGAAGTTCTAATTGAAGCCTGCACTTGTTCTGTAAGTTTGTCATGTTCCAAGATAAATTTCGGGGTCATTCCATTTTTTTTCAAAGAAAGTTCATAAAAAGATAAATCGCCATGTTTAGACATAAATTGCCTAAGAAAAATTAAAAAATGAGTTCTAAAAAGAAATTTTTTAGAAATGAAAAGTGGTTGAGTTGATTCAAAAAGGTTTTTGTAATTCCATTTGGAGATTTTTTTAATTAATAATTTCTATTCTTTTTAGCTTTCCCTTTTCTTTTTTCTTTTTAGATTTCGTTTCTTTTTTTTCAAATCTCAGTTTCTTTTGTTTGTTGGTCGTCATGTCCTCGCTCCATTCCGAAATTAAATTTGCTATTTTTGATCTCGACGGTACTCTTTTGGATACAGAAATCATGTACACCATTGCCACTCAGCAATATCTCGATGAATTTGCGAATGGAGCTAAATTTACTTATGAAGTCAAAAAAGAAATGATGGGAAGACATATTGATGTTGCTACAAAGAGATTAATGGAGATTTATAATATTAGTGATACGGTGGAACATGCCGTTCAATATAAAATTGATCATTTGAATAAGTTATGGCCAACAGTCCAACCCTTACCGGGGGCATTCCGAATTTTAAATTATTTTAAAAGGCATAACATTCCGGTCGCTTTGGCCACTTCCACCACAAAATCCGTTTTTGAACAAAAAATGGCTCACAACAAAGATTTATTAGACTATTTCGACGCCATTGTTCTTGGCGATGATCCAAATGTTAAAGAAGCAAAGCCCAATCCCCAAATATTTCTTCATGCTGCTCATTTACTTGGTTGTGATGACATGAAACAAGCGTTGGTGTTTGAAGACGCTGTTCTTGGGGTTCAAGCTGGTTTGGCGTCTGGTGCATTTACAATAGCCATTCCTGATAAAGAAAATGCTAATGACCCATATTTCGAAAAAGCTCACGTTGTGCTCCAATCACTGAACGACTTTAATCCAACCCAATTTGGACTACCAAATGATTTTTGAATAATATAATTCATATATTTTGAATAAAGGGTTTCAATTAAAAAAATAATCAATTAGGATATTATCATTTAAAAAGTAGACAGAATTATTAATTCACCAAGAACCCTTCGTCTAGCGTCAAAATTAATATTTTTTAAAACTCATTACGATTTAATTCACAAAAGAAAACAAACTGTTTTAAAAGGTTCATTTTTATTTCTTCAATTTCATTAATTTTGTCCTTTTCAATTGGTTTTATTTCAATACCGGCGATCGCTTTTTTAATGTCTTCTATTTGTTTTGCAAGAGAATTAATTGTTGACTCAATTTCTCCAACTGTCATTGTATTTGATAAAATGTGTTCGACAGAATTTAATAATTCAGGGTGGTTAGTTTTGATATTTAAATATAATTTATTTGCTTTTTTTTGGTTTCTTTTAACTAATTCCTTGACTTTTTTTTGTTTTTGTTCAATAGGCCTTATTAAACCAATTAATTCATTAACTTGATCGATGATTTCGTTTAGTTCATCACTTTGACTTTCAATTGCTTGTGAATAACCAATTAATCTACAAGTTAAAAGTCAAAAAAAATCAGTTGAATTGAAAAACAAACTTACAAATAACATCATCTATATCCGATTCAATATTTTCCAAGCGCAATAAAGATTTTTTTAATTTTTGAGAAAGGGTAACACCATCGCTCATAATTGATCTAAAAATTAAAAGAACTTTTTTTATTAATTTTTAAAAGCAAATGGCTTCTGAATTGGCTGATAAAATTTTCTCTCCTCTCACTCTGGCTTTCGCAATTATTCTTGTTCTTTGCACTGTCGCAATGTTTATTGTTATTCCTATTTTCTCAACAATTTCAATTTCGGATGCCGAAGACGTTATGAATGTTTGTTAATTTATAATATGAGAGAATAAATGAATTAATGATTTAAGCCATTAATAAAAGAAATGAATAAAGAAGTGATGGAAGCATTGAATAAAATTAATTAATCATACCTATTTACTTTTCTGAATCATTTTCTTTTTATTTTGGAAAATGTGGATGTGTTTGAATTTTCTTTTCTTGAAAAAATAACACTTTTCGAATTCTTTTTTTAAATTGTTTTCTTTAAAAATTGTTTTTAGTTCAGCCCCATTTCATTCACAGCTCCTTTTCTCGCAATTTTTATTTTCTTTGGTTGTGGTTTTTTAGTGTTTTCTAGTGAGTGTGATGACTCAAAAATGAATCACCAAAAGACGCATCGGATTGGAATGAAACATCGAAAACTTTAAACGTAAAAACCAAAAGTATTTAACAAACGAATTATTTCATTATTTTTCTTGGCCCTTTATTAAATTTCAAAAACGAAACTCAAAATGTCGAAATGCAAAAAACGTTAGTAGTAAATGATTCAATTTATCTTAGACCCTTGGAAAAAGGGGATGAAGAGGCAATATTTGAATGTATAAATACATATCGAAAGGAATTAAGGACATACCTAAGTTTTATTGATTATGTAAAAGAAATCAGTGATAGTGAAAATTTTGTGGAAGAAACTTTAAAAAATCCTCAACAAAAAGTATTTACAATTAGAAAAAGCCCTTCAAACAATTTTTGTGGTTTAATTGGAATTCAAAGCACTGATTTTGCTAATTCTTGTTGTGAAATAGGTTATTGGCTTTCTCCAGAATATCAACATCAAGGAATTATGACCGAGTCAATGAAACAATTAATAAATTACATTTTTATGGAACTTCACTTGCACCGAATAGAAGTCAAAGTCGCAATAATAAACCAACCAAGTCTAAGTGTTTGCGAAAGACTTAATTTAAGCAAAGAAGGAATACAAAGGGATCGAATCCAACTCTATGGCAATTTCTATGACGTCCAACTATTTTGTTTGCTTTCGAATGAATATCAAAAACTATAATTCAATTTCCTTTTTATTTGAGACAGAGAATTCATCACCAACACCCATCGATTTTTTAACTTTTCATAAATAACCTTTCAAATTCCGTTTTGTCTTTTTGAATGATTTGAATTGTATTTGTTTAAAACAAAACACTAAATGGCATTTAAAAATAAAACAATTGTTACAATTCAAAATCATCAATGATATCCAATGGAATATCAATGTCGGTTTCAACATCTAATAAATGTAAAAAAGGATGTTCTAAACATTGCTTTGCACTCATTCTTCTATTAGCATCAACAACAAGTAGTTTTTCTAAAAAATCTACTGCTTCTTCACAACTATCTTTACCTTTTAAACGTTCCCAATCAACATCTCCTTCTGATATTTTTTGTTTAACTTCATCAACTGTCCCATCAAAAGGAAAACTTACTGTCATTAATACAAATGCTAAAACTCCTATCGACCACATGTCACACGCTTCCGTATATGCATCAGTCATACTAACAATTTCTGGCGCCGCATAGTGTAAAGTCCCACAACTTGTCGTCATGGGTTCTTCATCAAACCGTACAGCAAGACCAAAATCAGCCAATTTAACATCAAATGGTTCTTCGCAATTTGTACATAAAATGTTTTCCGGTTTAATGTCACGATGACAAACACAACGGTCATGAAGGTAGGCGACTGCTTCACAAATTTGTGTTAAAATAGTTATATTTTGCCTCAATGACAAAATCCCTTCGGTTTTGAGTACTTCAAATAATTCTCCACCTTCAACATAATCCATTATCATCAGATATTGGACTTGAGTTTCGATGACTTCTTTCATACCAAGAACAAAAGGATGGCTGACATCTTTTGCAATGGAAATTTCACGTTCAATATGTTCGACCATTTTCCCATGTATCTTTCTTTTATCTACAACCTTGATCGCATAAATTTTAGTCCGATCGGGGTGTAAATGCGCGGTATAGACACTACTGAATCCTCCTCGAGAGATCAACCCATGTACGAGATAAACATCACCTGTCGGACTAGTGATACTTGTCCCTGCGGTGTAGCTTGACATTGTGTAATTTATAATTTAATTTAAGATGTTTTGTTCTTTAAGATTGTAGAATGCCCTTAGCATTCAAATTCCTCTTCTTTTGTTCTAATCAAAGGGGTTTTCTTCTCTTTTGTTTTATATTCGAACACTTCTTTTTTTCTTTTTCTTTCTTTAGAACTTTTTCGAATTCCTTTTTTTTTTGTTGATTTTTACTTTTAGTTTTATTGATTATTTCGGGATTTTCCTCTATTATTGTCTTCCTTTGGTTGAGTTCAGGCGGAAGAACCCTTCGTTTTAAACTACAATTTTACTATGATTTTTAGTATTGTCTGCTTTGCCCATTTTTGTGCTCCAATTTTTTTCAAAACCTTTTTTTAGTCTTTTTAAAAAGTCACAACGAAATGGCAATATTTTTAGTTTGGTTTCATTCAAATCAACGAAACGGGACGTCGGTTTGATTTGGAATTCTCTGTGAAAAGAATGTTGTTTTTTAGACTTTTTTGATTTCTTAAGCAAAATTGTTTTGTTTCTTAAACAAAAATTGTTTGACAAAAATAATAACTTTTTCGTTTCACTTTTTTAAACGAAAAATTTCGACTTTTCTCAAGCAAAGTTTTTAGACAAAAATAAAAGGATTAGTCGTTGTTCTGTTTCCTTTCGCAACGTGAAACAATTGCAAATACTACCCCTAAAATTGCGAGAGAGCAAATGACGGTCCAACCAGAATACAAATAGAAAATAATATGAAATCCTAACAACATAAATGAACTCACCGTTTCTGATGTACTGCTCTTCATTGACCATCTGTCGAAGCATATAAGAAATTTTCGTATGGATGAGGCAATGCATTTGTTTTTAATAAACCAACAAACAAAGTAATGAAATGGAACGATGTGCGAATTTGAAAAATCATATGACGACAAAAAACTTAAGATAAAATACACCGCAAAAACATCGAAAAAGGTATTGAGTAAGGCATGGAAGTGGCAATAGGTGTGGATAACTAAATACAAAACATAGATACCAACAAAGACAACAAGTTTTTCAGAAAGCAAGTTGAAGTGTTTGTAATTACAAATAAAAAAATACATTGAAGTGAAGGAACTAATAATAAATTCAGCCCAATGGTAATATTGAAAGACTTCATATTCATAATAGCCAAGTAAATAAAGAAGGGGTGAGACTAATAGGTCAATGGAACAATGTAAAAGTACGAGTAAGGTAATAATAAAATCAAGAAAAATTGGAAATAGACCACTTCCTTGCCGGCTATCCGAAAAATCTAATTGAATGAAATCCCAATGAGAAAAAGGAATATCTATGTTTGCGTGGCATTCGATACGTTCTAAGCATTCCAATTCTTCCCAATTCATTACCGCATTATTAATTCCCTTTACATTAATTGTTTTTATTGTTGATGGTAGAAATAGTTTGTTGTTATAAGAAGATGTTATTGTTTCCAAAGACGTCAACTTTCGAAAATCGAACAACCCCTCAAATGATAAATAAATGTTCATTGGGTAGTAATCATTACAAAACTGTTCATCATAATCGAAAGAACCATTTTTCATTAATACATTAAATCCAATTTGCGTTTTAAATAGTACATGGACATTAACATATCTTGAATGAAAAAAGAAAGAAGGTACTCCATCATAGCACAATATTATTAGGTTAACTGTTTGTGGAATGGTCTGGACAAGAAATAAAAAATCTTTTGTATTCATTAAAAAGGTGTTCCAAACAATCTTTATTCTTTTCAGCCTTTTTAATGCCTTTAATAATGGGGCACTTAAACAATAAATATCTTTTAATCCAATCAACAATGTTTCGACATTCCAACTTTCATTTAATAAAAATGAATAATCAACAACCAACATTTTTGAAAGTGTGTCTTCGCATAGTGCTAAACTAGAAATAATTCCATTGTCTCGAATTCCATTAATGTAAATCAATTCGAACAAGTTTAGTTTTGAAGTATTATTTGTTACCCACTCAGATGTTACATTTAGTGTTTGTAATTTAGAAAAAGTATTGCGGAGAACATTAAATCCTTTTGGCTCAACTTCTAAACAAGGATTTGTAAATGCATTTTCACAAACCCCTTTTGTTTTCGTGTTAATAAGGACGAAAGATTTAATGTCAGAAAGTTGTAAATAAAACATAACATTCATCAAAAAGCATTGTTCTAATTGAGTCATGAAAAAAGAAATAAGAGATGAAAAACATCAACTTTAAAAGATGAATCCATTTCCAATTTCAATTTTGACGAACTCAAAAACACTAAAATTAAAAAACCATTGCAAATACTTATTTTTATTGCTCCAATAAAACACAACTCTTTTATTTATTTTTTTAGAACAATTTTTCGTGTTTGCAATGGAAGTTCTCTTTCTTACTGTTAACTGAAATTAACACGAATTTGACTTTAATCCTTTTTTTCAAAAAAACAAAAAAAAATGAAGAAAAAAGTTCATTCGCAATTTAAAATGAGTTTCGCGCAAGAAGAACTGGATGAATGTGTTGAATGGGTAAATTTGCATCTTGAAGACGAAGATCCTATTGAAAGAGTAGAGCAATTACAAGATGGGACCAAATTAATTCGGATAGTTGAACATTTATCAGGGAAGAAAGCCGCTCGATATTTCCCGAAAGGACAAACTCTATTTCAAATCCAACAAAACATAACAATTTTACTAAAATTAATAGAAAGTTGTTATGGAAGGGATGTTATGTTTGATGTAAGTGAGTTATCAAGAGGAAATATTCAACATTTCTTAAGTTTAGTATTTTTTATTGCAAAGAAATCAAACACAAGAATTGAAAAAAAGAGGAAGTTCGCTCCTGGGAGGATGAGTGTTGGATTGTTGTTTGAAAAAAAATTCCAAAAAGAACAAGCAATGAAAATTAAAACTAGAAATAATGCACTTAAACTTGTTGAAGAATTAAATGAAACTTCTGCTGTTTCTTCCAATCCTTCTTCTTCTGTTACTTCCAATTCGAATTCTTCTATTCCTCCAAACACCATTAAAGCCCATAGTAATGTTAACAAAATAAATATTCCACCAATACAACTCAGTATTGAAGTATCTCAAGCAACTTGTTCTTTGGATAGATGCGACACAATGACCAAAAGTGGTGGAAGAGAAAGGAGTCAGAAATTAAAAAGGGATGAATTACCAGAAATTCAAGAATCAATGGATGTCCAAGAAATCCCTTTGGTTAGATCTTTAAGTGCCAAAACTGAATTGGATGACGAAAGTACTAGCAAAGACGAAGAGAGAGTTTTTATTCAAGACATTGAAGATAAAATTGTTGAAAATAATGAAAAGTATAACAAAGATGAAAGTGAGTGTGGATTTGAAGCAGATATATTGGGAGATACCCCAAGTGAAGAAAGTACCCCATTAGTTGAGGACAATGACCAACTTATTGTGGAAGAAATTAAAAATGATGAGACAGTCAAAGAAGAAGAAATTATTAATGACACCAAAGAGAAAGTAATAGAGCCAATTACAATCAAAAGACGTTTTGAAGAAAGCATTATTATTCCAATTGTTGAAGAAATAAAAGAAGATTATTCAACACTAAATTTAGAAGAAATTAAAAAAGAAGATATAATTGTAGAAGAACCAAAAGAAGATATCATCCAACATCAAATTATTGAAAAGAATTGGAAACAAAAGGATTATAATTCAAAAGAAGTAGAAGAAATCCAAAGGATAGTAATTGGTTATTTAAGTAGAAAAGGAAGTAAACCAACAATGAGATTATTAACCCAAAGAAAAAATGTTGTTAACGAATTAATTAAAACAGAACAAATCTATGTTGATAGATTGCAACAATTTACTACTTTATATTTGAAAACTGCTTTAGGTTTATTGCCAAATGATAAAATATTAAAAAAATGTAAAGAAGATATTGCGGTAATGTTGGGATATAACAACATGATTCTTAATAATCTACTCGACTTACAAAAACAAGGATTTTATTATGGACAAGGAATTGGAAGTGTTTTCCAAAAGTTATCTCATTTCTTAAAAACTTATTGTAGTTATGTTAATAATACTGACACTATTAATGAACATGAAGAAAAATTAAGAAAAAGTAATAAACAATTCGAAGCTTCCATTAACGAAATTAGAACTGCAAATAAAATGGAATCATTTAATTCTTATGTTATTCTACCGGTTCAAAGAATTCCAAGATATCGTTTGTTGCTTCAAGAACTAATTAAAACTGTTCCTACGCACCATGCCGAATATACTCAATTAAATGAATCATTGCAAAGAATTATGGATGTTGGAGTTGTTGTTAATGAAAACAAAAGAAAAATGGAGAACCAACAATTACTTGGGCAATTACTTGCAAAATTTAAATATCCACAAGGGATAAACCCAATTGAACCAAAGGTTTCGACAAAATTCATTAAATTTGGTGTTTTAACATTGTTTGACCCTGAAGTTAAATCGAAATGCAGAAGTGTTAATGTATTTTTATTCAATGATAATTTAGTTATAGCAAAAATGTTAACAACTGGTACCTTACATAAAGGTAAATTGGTTCCTGAATCTGTCGAATCAATTGTTGAAAGCAAAAAAACGTTAACAATCGAATTAGTTATTCCAATCGAACGATTTACAGTTGTTGATTCTGTTGATATTGATAAATGCCCCGCTTTTGCAATCATTTTGGACTCTGGGAATTCATTAAGATTGTATTGTTACAATGAAGAAGAAAAAATGAGTTGGTGTGTTGAATTGGACGCCCAAATCTCACAAATGCATGAACAAACTTTATTGACGATAACTCGTTCGAATACCGATATGGGCTTAATGTGCGCAAAAGAAAAAGAATCTTTTTGTGGTGATTGCATTAAGGATATTCAATGGCAAGGAGAAGTTGGGGACAAGAGTCAATATATGATTCTTGGAGATAAATATTTAGCACTGTTTGATAGTGTGGAGGACGCTTATAGAAGACAAAACCCAACCAATATCTATTTAACTAAATACGTTTCAGTTATGTTTGAACCACCAACATCGATTTCAATAATAGATTATGGAGGAAATGATAAAATGAAAATCAGTTTGCAAATAAATTCAATGGCGGCTGCTTTATTATGGGTGTTTTATATAAGACAGTCCTTTATCAAACAACAAGGAAAAGAAACAAAGAAAGAAGGATTACTTAGTGAAGAAGAAGTTTCATTCCAATTGAACAGTCATGATATTATGTTCGGAATAGAGCAAAATAAATACAATAAAATATGTGCTGATTGCGGAAATACACAATTAAGGTATGTTGATTTGGATCATGGTTGTTTCCTATGCATGGGTTGTGGAAGAACACATAATTTATTCCCTAAGACACTGGGGATTTGTACAATAAATGCTGTTTCAGAACATCCACTGAAAGATTTACAAAAATTGATTGAATTGGGAAATGCATTTGGTAATATGCAAAGAATTGGCTATTGTGAAGATGTAAATGAAGAAAAACGAATGATTAATGACAAAAATCAATATGCTTGGAAGAAATATAACATTCAAGGGGCTGCACCAAAGTGTCTTGTGACCAATTTACAAAAGAAAACACGAACCATAAAACTTGATGAACCCCCCAAACCTCCCGTAGAAAAAGAGCCAAAGAGAATGTCCATTCATGAGTTGAGCCAAAGTGATTCATCAGATGAAGAGAAAAAAATGAAACGAAAGAAGTTAATAGAAAAGAAAGAAAAAAGGGGAAATGGCGAAAGCAAACGCAAAAGATCAATTTTCTAAAATCCCTTCATACTATTTGATTATTTTGAAATTTCAAACAGCGAATTATTTTTTTTTAGAAAGAAGAGAAAAAACGATTGCGGGTTTTGAAAATAAAGACAGAACATGTTTTGGCTCGTCCAGTCTATTTTTTTATTAGCAATTGTAGTTTTTAGTTTAGTTCGAATTGTGGCTGTAATTATAGAATTGATCTAAAAATAAAAGACGTTTCTTAAAAGTTCTAAAAATAAATCATTTCAACTGCTCCATATTTTTCTGCTTCTTCCGTTTTGTTCACTTGAAAATAAACTCTTTGTTTAGTTATAACTAATAATAGTTGTGTGGATTTTGGTTGGGCACTCCTTCATTGGTTTTTTGGAAATGGGAGATCTTAAAAAACTTTTAATTCTAAAAATTAATTAATAACCATGTTTAAGTCGAAACTTTCAAAGAAAAGAAATTCAACGCCGACTGGTGATGCTACCGGAGAAGAAAAGAAACCCAGTTATTCAACAAGCAACGATGAGACAAAGAAAAAACGTAAAGCATCAGTGGGGTCGGTTTTTAAAGGAATTGGCGAAGCCCTTTCGTTTGAAAAAGAAAAAACACCACAAGAAAAATCCAAGGAAGAACAGGAAAATTTAATGGTTTTACAGTTGTTTAAACAAAATATAAAATGGTTTGAGAAATCTTCGGAACCAGTCTTGGCTTGTGAGTCGTTGGTTGGATATAAAAGAATGAATAAAGCTAGGATTACTAAAAAGGATTTAGTGTTCGCTATGTGTGGGGAGGCTGTGTATCGAATTACAATCAAAATAGATTGCTGGAGTACGTTACAAATGCCAGTTGACCATTATTCAACATCACCCAAAAACAGCTGTTTGATCCCAAATGAAATTGAAAAGGATGGGTTTTGTATAGAATGTAGTTCATTGAGTGTTGAACAAAAAACAGAATTAAAAAACATGACAATCGTTGATTTTGAGTCTGAATTCCCATTTTACAAAGACTTTTTCTATCAAAATTCCGGTGTAAAACATTATTTATCAAAAGAAGAAAATGTGGTTTGTTCAATTCAAAAGTTCAAAGAAGTTTCAAGATGTATTTTACGAAATGGAAAAGGGATTACTCGTTGTTTAATTGGGAAAGAAGAATCAGAAAAACCGCAAGCCTATGACAAATTTTTTAAAGACCCAAAAAGTGTTATTTGTCTTGACAATACCCCTGAGATAGATGAATATTTATATGAAATGGAAAGTAAGTCCATTGTTTCACACTATAAATTTGGTGTAATTTATGTTAAACCAAATCAAAATGATGAAAACAAAATATTTGCAAATAATCCTCAAGATTGCTCCCCTGCTTTTTGGAAATTTTTAGATTTGATTGGAAGTAAAATCGAACTCAATGGTTGGAGTGGATATAGGGGTGGTTTAGACGTCAAAAGTGGAAGTACTGGAACTCATAGTTACATTTCTCATATTCATAATTTTGATTGTATGTTCCATGTTTCCCCATTAATACCTTTATTGCAAGATGATGGGCAAGGACTGGAAAGAAAAAGACATGTTGGAAATGATGTTGTAGTTTTAATTTTTAAAGAACAAAGTGATAAAAAAGATACTTTTGACCCAAGAATTCTAACAAGCCACTTTAACAGCATTTTTGTTGTTGTTACGCCAGACAATCCAACATCTGATAATGTTCATTATAAAGTCTCTATTTGCGCCAAAGCGGAAATTAATACATTTCCCCCATATCTTAATGACACTGGAAGTTATTTCCATGATGATTTATTTAGAGATTTTATTTTGAGAAAATTAATTAATGGGGAAAGAACCGCAATGTTTTCACCGACATTCCGATTGAATTACAGAAACACCCTAAAAGAACAATTAAAGGATTTCAATGAAAGATTTTTTAAACAGAACCTCTTTTAGTGGAAATAATCGTCATTATTTTTTATGTCAAACTCTTTTTATGATTTGTTCCTTTTACTTTCACATTTGAGATTATATCTCATCTTCTTGTCCATATTAAAGTATTCGTCTTAACAATTTTTAATAAATACAATGAATCCAAATATTAATCCTTTTTTTACGTTTGACTCCTCAAATGATATCCCTCCAGTTTCCATTCAGCTGTGTCAGCCATTCCAATCTAATCCCACAAACCAACAAGAAATCACGGCCTTGGCTGAAGAAATTAATCAAACAGACCAATTAATTTTAAAAAATCAACAGTTGCTAATCACTTTGTGCAAAAAAGTCCAACCGTGAAACAAATTCGACCCCTAAACCTCACCTTTACTGAAATCAATTGAATACTCCAATAAAAATATACGTTTGTTTAGGTTGAGTGGAATCATCAAAGTATTTTTAGAATACTTTTTTAAATAAAAAAAGTGAAGTTTTTAGTAGAAGAACTTTTTTAAAGGAAATCCTTGAGTTTGAGAGAAAAAAGGCGTACGAGAGAAAATTCAAGCCGAACCACAAGAACTAAAAAAAGAAGAAGAGAAAAAAACATAAATAGTAAAAAGATTAAAACAATTTAATTAGAAAAGAAAAGAAGGAAATTGCAAAAGGTTTGAAAATATTTAAGGGGAAACTACTTAAAACTTGAAAATATAAATTAAATAGAAACACAATGACAGCTAATACTTATAAGTTAGTTATGCTCGGCGGAGGTGCCGTCGGAAAATCTGCTATTACCGTCCAATTAGTTTCAGGACATTTTGTTCAAATTTATGATCCAACAATTGAAGATTCTTATAGAACATCAATTTCTGTTGATGGTGAAATGGTTTCTCTTGATATTTTGGATACTGCCGGTCAAGAGGAATATTCTGCTCTTAGAGATCAATATATGCGTTCGGGTGATGGATATGTTATTGTTTATTCCATTACTTCAACTACATCATTCTTGGAAGCTAATGGTTTCAGAGAACAATTATACAGAGTTCTTGATAAAGATGTTTCAGAACATGTTTCGATTGCTCTCTGTGGGAATAAATGCGATTTGGAAAGTGAAAGACAAGTACAAACCAATGAAGCCAAAAACTTAGCCGAACAATGGAAGGTTTTGTTCTTTGAAACATCCGCCAAAGCTAAAATAAACATTACCGAAACATTCCAAGCACTTGTGAAAGACATTAAAGCAAATCGAGTATCAGTTGAAGCGCCAACCCCAGTTTCAGAAACTGGGGATTCTAAAAAAAATAAAAAGAAAGAAGGTAAAAAAGAAGGAAAGGGTGGTAAATGCCAAATGTTCTAAAAGGAATTTAGTTTACTCATCCCAATGGATGGGTTTTTTATAATAACTCTCAAAAGTTTTATACACCTCTTTTTGTTTATTTTTTTCTGTCATTTCGGAAATTCTATTTGTTCCATTTTTCAAACAAAATCAAATTGTGTGAAGTTGTTTTTTTTCAAATTTTTTCTTTTAGATTTTGTTTTAATTAAACCCTAAGTCTTTTTCAAAAACTTGATGTCGTTGTGGGATAACACTGATTTCTCCGCAAAAGCTGTTAATTCTAAAAAAGATGATCCAATTGATCAAATAAGTAATGAAAATGAAAATGAAAAGTCAATGGAAGAAGAAGAAGTTGACGCAAAAGAAATTGTATTGGGTGGGATTGTTGAACACAAAGAAGATGAAATTAGTGAAGAATCAGAAGAAGAAAGGCCATTCAAAAGTAAAAAAGAAAGGGATGAAATGAGTTTAAAAAAGCACAGTGAAGAGGCTGAACGAACAGTATTTATTGCAAATGTTAGTGTTAAAGTAAAGCCATCAGAAATTAAAAAGTTTTTAAAACAATTTGGAACATTAGAGTCTTATAGATTAAGGGGTGCTGCTTTTAAAAATGAAGAAGAATCAAAAAAAGTGAATTTTTTAAAAAAAGAATATAATACAACCGTTAGAAAGACTCAAAATTGTTATGCAGTTTATTCAACAAAAGAGGACGCAGAAAAGGCTTGTAAAGAAATTGACAAAAAAGAATTTTTAGGATTTCATTTAAGGGCTGACTTAGAGTCTGAAAAAGGAAAGAAGAAAGACATTAGAAAAACAATTTTCGTTGGTAATCTTTCATTTAAAATTGAAGAAGAAGATTTAAGAAAACAGTTTGGCAAAGCTGGGGAAGTTGAAAGAGTTAAAGTTGTAAGGGATAGTAAAACTGGAATGGGAACTGGAATTGCTTATGTCACATTTGTTAACAAAGAAGATGTACAAAAGGGACTTGGTTTTGTTGGAGAAAAAATAAAAGGAAGAATTATCCGAGTCGAACCATGTTATAAAAATTATGAGAAACTTAAACAAAAAAAATTGGAAAGGGTCACAAAGAAATTACAACTGAAAAAAGAAAAGAAAAGAGTTTTTAAGGAAACCGTCAAATCAAATATGGGAAAATTCTTAAAACAAAAACATGAACAAGAAAAGAAACCAACCAAAAAGGTTCATTCAAAGAAATAATTATTGATGAATTTAAATACACTTATTTTTGATTGATTTTTTGTGGTGGGTCTTTTGTTTATTATTTTATTGTGATTGCAGATTTTTTTGGAGTCGTTTGGTGTGTGATTCTTGAATTATTACCAAATAATAGAAATAAACTATTTGTGGGCAACAAGCATTTTATTTGGCACTCGGAATTGAAAAATTTTGTTTTCGTCAAAAAATAACAAGGAACTATCAATTGAAAAAAAAGATATCAGTCAATGAACGCCCAAATCGACTCATATTCAATGTTAATATGTTCAAAATACATTAACAGTATTTCAGATATGGTTAATATCACATTAGCTAATTCGAAATTTAAAGAAAATATTGATAAATTTCATTTTAATCCA